>FIZT01006348.1:0-18368 GCA_900065295.1 Paracoccus marginatus
CTGTTGCTCATTTCCGAGAGCATCAGAACAGAATGATGTGTTTAGAGTTACTTAGTTCCTTTCATTCAGATTCTTTTTATGATACACCATTACGCATTTTACTTTTTCAAAACGAACTAAGTACCTACTTCATTAATTAAATATATAATAATATTAATGAAGTACTTAGTTGCACCTTTAGTTTAATTCATAGTTCATTAGTTCCAACTTTCAACTTCAAGCCTTCAATCACAAATTTTGCCTCTTGCCTCTTTGCGTTTGGTTTCATTTGCAAAGCAAAATAATTACTCAAGTTTTATAAATTCTCCAATTCTCCTGAAATGAAAATTGAGTATTTTGTTTTGAAAAAGAAAGTAATTAACATGCATAATGGTGTATCAAAGCGTTGTGCCGAGCAAAGATGTTGTTTACGAACGCGAGAATCGGCGTTCGTTCAGTAGTGGTGCTCTAGCATACTGGGGTTTGGATATATGCGTTTTGAAAAGAAAAGAAAACTGATAAGGTTTGGTGGGCTGTTTTGGATTTTGGAAACCACTTGCAACTTCACTTCAAAGTTTTCGAAGTTTTTCAATTTCTAATTCTATAAGTCAACTATAAGTATTGTAGTATTGTGATATGAAAGTTCTTGATTCAAAATTATTGAAATCTCACTTGGGATGACTCATTTTGTCTGTTCAAATAAAGACATAATTAATGTTTGAAGTGTCGCGACGCTTTTGAATTGCTCCGTTCTCAGTTATATTCACTCCTTCGAAAATAGACAGGAGCTTGAAGTTCAACGTTTAGTCACCAGCCAGTGGAAAGTGTTTTTACCTTGTACTAGAGATAGTGTTTTGTTTGCAAATTTTCTAGTCACGAGTTTGTTTCATTGTTAATAATTCCTATCTTCTCTCGCATGTTGATAGTTGGTGAGTAATTACCTGAGTACATTTTATTCAAAAAATGCATGCTTATTCTAAACAGCGTGATTCGTCTTGATTTATCTTGAATTTTCAGACGTGTAGTCAATAAATGTATTTGATAAATAACCGTCGTTGTGTTTGGGAAATTCATTCGGAATGGAGGCAATGGATGCAACACAATCATCTACGATTGCCCCCACAATAAATGTAACCGTAAGTTTCTTTAGTTGATAATTTCATTAGAAGTTTGATTTCGCCCAAAACATATTGATAATACAGAGCCTTACGTTATTTTAAAAGTAAATATGTTCAAAATTGTAGGAAGATGTGGCCGATAGTACCAAATATGTCATACTGGCAGCCTTATTCGCTGTCACTTTCGTATCGAGTGTGCTTCCTCTACGGATTGTGTCCAGTTTTCGAAATGCTCTAGACGCTGATCGTCGTACCAAGTATGTTTGCAAATTACTGCAGTTTCCCAACATCTAAAAAATCAATTTCATTTTTCAACACTTACGAGAAACCTAATAAATGAGTCGGTATTATGTGTCACGATTTCGAAATTATTTTAAAATCGTTTTGTTTACAGGTATGGGTTTATCGTTAGTGCTTTGAATTGTTTTGCTGGAGGTGTTTTTCTCGGTACTGCTTTCCTCGATCTAGTGCCTCAAATTATAGAGTTGATGGAAAAGGTTCGTATATTTCTGCGTAAATGAGTGCACGATTTTCGTAAATCGAATGTTCGTTATTGTTGTCAACTCATCTTGAATCAATTACAGGCTGTTCCTCACACAACTTTCCCATTTGCTGAATTCGTTATAGCTTTTGGATTTTTATCAATTCTGACCGCCGAACAGATCGTGATCGATTGTAACGAAAAAACTACAGATTGCAGAACACCTATAGAACGATTACAAGCTAGGAATGTTCAGTTAGAGAGGGAAACGTTGACTGTTGTTAATCAGGTAATTTTTTGGTGTGCGTAAAAAAACTAGCCTGACGAGAAGAAAACTCGTTGATCATTTCACCTAAGAGTATTTTTTGCTCTGCAAAGCAGAAACCTTTCGATTGGCCAAATACTATATTAATTCATTTTGTTAATTTTAGGAAGAAAATGTGCAAAATCAATTGACGCAAGTTTTGCAGAAAGAAGAAAATAAAAAGTTGCAAACGAAATTTCACGTTTTATTCTTACTAACGGCGTTATGCATTCATTCTTTTTTCGAAGGATTAGCATTAGGATTGCAACAGACTTCTGAAATCGTGATACAAATATTTATCGCTATTTTAATTCACAAGGTGACTAATAGTTTTTTATCAGTTTTTTCTTCTCGAAACAATTGTTGGTTGTGAATGAATTTTTTGCATGGGCGGTAGTTGGTGATTATTATTACAATCACCGACAAAATTGACGATAAGTTATCGATCGTTTTCAACCATATCTCCGAGCAATTACGCATTAAACGTTGATACGACATCACATACTCGATAGCCAAAATGAAGTGAATTTCATTTTCATAGCATTAACCATTTTCTATATTCTGATTGCAGATTCCTGTCGCGTTTAGCGTCGGACTGAACATAGTTCAATGTGAATTAAAAGCGTCGGCTGTGATCCAATTAGATTTATGGTTTAGTTTAATGACCCCGGCTGGTACGGCGATCGGAATATTGCTCGGAAAATTATCACCATTTCAATACTTTAACCTTGTAAACGGCGTTTTAGTCGGTATATCTACCGGAACTTTCATTTTCATCATATTCATCGAAATACTACCGAAAGAATTGAAAAGAGGTAAATTGATTCTATGACTCGTTCACTTGATGTGTATGCCGTGTACATTGTGACTCATTCCCGCGTATGATTAATTTCTTACAGGCAGGGCCCGTTTACTGAATCTTCTATTTTTACTTTTTGGATTCTCGTCAATCTGCGCAGCGGTTATTTATGAAACGAGACAGTAGGCGGTCGCATGACAGAAATTATCAGTTACCAAAGAAACGATATTTCGGAATACCCTTACTCTTACAATATATTCTACAACGATTGCGGTAAACATTGCGTCTATATACCTTTTTTTATACGTATTAATTCTAAAAAGAAAGACAATCTTTTTAGAACACTTTTTTCTAAGACATTTTTCATTTGATATCAGCTTTCTTCTTTGTTGCTTTTTAGTGTGATACGATTAAGTGTAGGTCATAATTTTGTTTGTAGTTCGTTGGTTAGGTTTTATAATTGTTTTTTAAAGTGCATTTTTTTTCTTCATTATCGTGTTACTTATTAGAAAATAATCAACAATCGTTAATGTTATCGTGTTTGGGAGTAGTAGCCGACGGATGTGATACTATTCTCAGAGGGAAATCCGTGGTAGGGGAAAATGAAGAATTTTCATGAAATCAGTTTAATAATTTAAAGCTGTTATCATCAGCATACTGTACCTAATTGCCAGACAATAATTGCAAAATGTGCGTATATTTACGACATAGCGTTTATATATTTATTTATATTTCAGAAGTAATTTATGTAGTATTTGATGGAGTATTGTGGCCTAACGTTTAGAAATATTTTTATTGCTATTTTCAACTTTTCGTTTTTGAAAACAAAGAAAGGAAACGAAAAATTATCTTGAGAATCTCATTCTGAATACTCAAAGAGTAATATATCTATATACCTATATTTAAATTTTAAATCTGAACAAGGTTTTTGCCTATTAATATTATATGCACTCGTTCACAGTTCGAGTCATTGAGCCTGTAGTAAGAGTGTTGACTGATGGTAATGAGCATTTATCAAGTTTGACGCGCGGTATTTATTCAGCGATAACTTTGAGTGAATGTTGAATAATTTGTCTTATATGTACTTAATTTATTCGTTTATGTTTGTTTTTTTTTTTTTTATTTTAAAGAACTTATTTTGTATGTAATTTTGTCATCAGTTGCGTTATGTAAAATAAACTGTGATAATTTTTGAAGAATTAAGTCAACTTGTATTTTTTTTCTTTCTTTAATTGCCTGTGATGGTGAAATGAAAATGAGAAAATTTGTTAAAGACAACGACCGACAAGTATAGAAATTTAACAAGGCAAGACTGTGCCGGCTTCTACGTAGAATACCAACACTCCTTCAGTAATGGAAAGATTCATGATTTCACTTTGAAAGTATAACAATTCCACTTTTTTGAGGGAATATCAAACGAGAAGTAAAGTTGTTGGTAGTTAGGGTGGTGAATTGAATATCCTTGTTCCAACATCATTTTTCTCTAGGATGCATGTTTCATCCGTTATTTTTTAAAAACCATTAATGATATTTCGATCTCTTCACTATTTTACGGACTACTGTTCTATAGCACCAAGTTAGAACCTTTATTCGCCTGCACTACGCGAATGACTAAATAAACGTCGAACTTGAAACAAATGTTGTCTAACTTTGTAATCGAAGGGTAAATGTAATTGAATTGGATTTTACTTACACGCACAGTGCAATAAAGGTACGACCTATCCGTAGGTAGAGGTACCTGATAATCAATAAACACTAGTATTTTGTTGGTGTTGTTGTTTTTTCAAAAATACTCATACACAAAAAGTAAAAAGTGAAATACGACTGAAAAAAATGTATCCGGCCGCCTTCGTCATAATTAGATAAGTATGCAAACACATAATCCAAAGCGAAACTCGTAATTCGTTTACCAGTTTTCTGTGCAAAAAAAGTCCCACCGGAAAGTATCTAGGTAGTTTACGAATACTAATAAAAAAATCTTTCAAAACAATAATCGATTTGCATATACAAACGTAAAACTGCAAACAAGTATGTAACCTGGCGCCGATGAGTTGCATCTAGAATTACATCTAATGTGGTTCGTAAACACAAAACTTGATCACCCGACAGATTTATTTATCAAAAAGGCAAGTTATACGCGGTGACGTTTGCAGAGGAAATATTGTTGCTTTTCAATAATAGTGGAATGTCTATTACTGGGTCACATTTATAATGTGTTGAATTACACACTATAATTTATAATTCAACGTAAACGACCAAACCGAGCAGATTATTCTACGCTGCAAATTTGTCGTGAATTTTTAATACAACCACTTTCACTACCATAGTAAAAAAAAAAAAAAAAAATAGGAAGGTATTATTGCAGTGGCGCTTCGTCGCTTCAAATGATGTAATTTGTGGAAAAATTCTACGCTTAGGTGTATGAGTGATGCGATACAAGAACATTGCTACGGATTTTTGAATTGTAACATAACTGAATTTTACGTCACGACGCGACGTGGTAAAATTTTAAAAATTAGAATGAATGATCGAATCGATAGGAAATAGTTCGTATAAGTCTACCTACACGAGAACTCCATTAAAAATGATTGTTTTCACTCGAAGTGACGCTTAATGCGATTTAATTTAAATTCATTAAATAGGTAGGTACTTTTACCAGTCATCAGTTACCACATTTATCTCGTCAACGTCTCTTCTGCTCTTCGCAAAAGAAGAAAAAAACAACAATTGTTACTTCATTGAATAACGTGTCTTACTCAGTTAAACGAAAACATTCTTATTCAAGGGTATCATGTTTATAGTTCAAAAACTGTCACGTCTTCTCCCTATAGATATTGAGAAATTGTATGTAATCACCTTCAATTTAACAAACATTTTCATTACCTACATTTCTTCCATCCACTGACCCTCTGCATAAGATACATGGATTTTCGCTGTAAAATTTACAAAAAATGTTTTAGCATTGATGTAGGGAGAATAAACTATGTAAATAACTACCTACTAAAAGCTAAATGTTTTTGAGCTTAGATCAAGGTAATCATTAGCGAAGCAACAAGCGCAACAGAAAAAGCCGAAAACTTACTAGTACATCGCACCACAAAAAATGCGCAGAAGTTCAAAAGCCTATAAGTACAGCTAACGCCTGTATACAAATATCAACAGAACAATAATGTTGAGATCAACTTGCCTATAGTGATGATCTGAGATGAAATTCCTGTATCCTATATTCATTACCTGGGAACCGATGAAGTACCTATTGATTGATACCGACTCTTGACCCTAGAACGCTGTTAAGAAATCTGAAACAGAATACTCCTATTTACGGCGAAAGTGGCCGATTTGAAATGGCAATGAGCTGACCACGTTGTTTATGGAAATCCATCCTCTGTAGATGAACGTAGTTATTACGAGTATGTGATCGCAAGGGCGTTTGATAGTTTAATGCATTAAAATTAAATCTACATCACAAGTCTGGTACTCAGTGAGACCTAAATTCTTAAAGGTTTCAATTATTTTTCAACTCGTATGAATAAACTCATAAAATATAATTATGAAGACTTACTTCTTGCTATAGGTACATATACTTGAATCAACTTCTGCCTACCTGTGTTGTTTCATCCAATTGTATCGAAAGTAAAATGGGTTGAAACCGTGGAATGTTCCACTGAATGTATGGCGTACTACGTTGAAACGAAACCTGGACGCAGATACCTAAACGTAAACAAGGAAGAAAGTAAAAGTAACCTTAAACTTTATATCAAACTTCCAGTTACATAATTTGTTTACATACTTATACGTAGTACCTGCGTTGACTAATTCATTTTTATTACTTACTTTTGGTATGATTTTAACTACCGCACGTATTTTCGATTTTAGTCCAACCTCAGTTGGAGTACCTACATATTTATATCGAAAATGGTGTACATGCTCATAAATATAACTTACTTATAATCTTATACTCACCTACGTATGCTTTGCTGACAAATTAGTCTATGGTATTGGTTCACATCGCCTGAAGTGAAATAATAACACATTCATAACTAGCAAAGATCAGTGTATTCAGTAAGTATATATGCATAATCAACGTAAATTCAAAATTACCAGCTGTATCAACCAATCCAGTCACCAATGAAAAATCGAAGTTGAAACCAATTAACAATGGTGAATTGTCACGAGAACATCGCGTCGTGAACACGTTATAATTTCTTAATCTGTATGAACACTTGAGCAGCTTCTGTGTTACAGTGAACAGAAATATTTGATTTATTATATCGATGTACTCGCGGAATAACACACTTGCATTATTTATGTATATGCCTACATTCGTGCCAAATTTACGTTTCCAGAAGTAGCGCAATAAGTGAAATATTTCGGAGAAATATCGTCGATATTTTGAAATTATTTCTCAACCGATGAAAATTTAAAAATGAAGTTCTGGCCGTAAATGCACTTATCGACAAAACAATGCCGATGTGTATAAAGATGCGATACGATTCTGACTTTTGATATTACGAAATAATACGAAACAACATACCTATGTAGGTTATAATAAATACTAACTGTAACTTGACTATTAAACAATCATAATCTGTTAAATCTTTTCCCAGTTCAACTAAACGAGAAAAATCAAATTATTTGCAACTTCACAAATTAAAAAACTCATCATTCATGCGTGCTAAATTTTGGGCTCCTTTAAAAGTTTAAAATTTAAATAAATCACGAATTCAATACCATCAGTCCACCAACAATCGCAATGAAATTTTTACATCAAATTGCCCATCAGCATCGGAAAAAAATGAAAAATTTAACTTATTTATTCTTTTGATTGCGCATACCTTACCTAGGTAAGTAAAGTATTCAGATTCCAAGTCCCACTCAAGTATAATTTTGACGACCACTGATGAGAACAAATTTGCAGGGTAAGTGAACATTATGGAGTTATATGGTTACGGAACATCGTCAAATCATTTTCATTTACATAGGTACACGACTACACGTCAAGTTCAACTCAATGAAAAAGCTAGAATTCCTCCACGAGATTAATTGATATTCAGTTGATGGGTTTATTGACGTAAAAGTTGACGCATCAAAATTATTAATGTGCTCACAGTCCACGTGCAGTGGTTAAAAGACGACCCCCAACATAAAAATTAGGCGTGATTACGAAATGATTATAAAAAGGGGTTACCGTATTTTATTACACTCGAATATTAACGTGATATCATTCTGTCTCGAATCCAAGTAACGTCATAACTATGCGAATTGCATTATGCATATACTTATCCATACCTATGCAAGACCGTGAATTTACACAGCTTTGCGATGCAACTGAAGTTATCGCACTTACCTACGCATATGTAATATATTAAACTGTTGAAAAAAAAAAAAAACTACAGGCAAGAGTATTTAAAATACATTGTAGGTAGATATCTCTACATCATAGAAAATTATAGTGAGTAATGTAGTGGACGTACGTCTACTTACTTAGGTCTATCTATACGAGTATACCTTACATTTTCACGCATTCGTATTAATTCTGTACAAGTACCCTCACTACAAAGAGAATTATGTACAGGTACTTCCACCTAGATAGTTCGGTATGCAGAAATTTTCAAGAAAATCCTCACAATAGGTACGTGCGACGACAACATAATGTTGATAATTCGCCCAGCGTAATAATCGTCGGTATATATTATGTAAGTTTTAGAGTACCTAGCTAGTATTCTATTATTTTAACGAATCCATTTACCGATTAATTGCGGTTTACGGGTTGGGCCTTTCGTAACTGGAAAGAAAAAAAATCGCTAAAAAGGAGCGGAAAATGTACAGATCAGAGAAAGCTTTATTAAAGAGCAATCAATTTTCCTCAAATTCATTGATTTTTTTTCTCTTAAACAAAAATAATCGCAGGCACCTACAGCGGATATTTCGTAACGGCGAGTGTCAATTGTTACGAAATGATTTTGTTATGCTGCATGATGGACGTTCCTAGTTATCGAGCTACTATTCTCGGCCAAAAAAAAAGTAAGCGAGCACTAGGAAGTGATGACGACCGAAGCAATATCTTGAAAACGTACAAGTCATGCATGTGATAGTAAAAAATCGATCATTGTATTCAAATTAAACGCGAGCGTCAGCGTGCCTAGTCAACTGTGTAAGTTTGTAAGGTCATCTTGCAAGTGCATGGTACCCAAACACTCAGAATGCGAGAGTGATTTCAATGCCTCATCATAACGAGTTTGAATGATTAACGATATCATCTTCGAACTTCGAAGACTTGGTAGGCTACAAGTATAGAGCGGTAAAATTTTCATTCATATGGTCAATGACCTGTGGTCTGTGGTGACGAAAGCGATGGCCAAAACACTAAATAGACGAAGTACCTTAAATACCAACATGGGTATTTTTTACAGGAGACCTTCTCACACGTTCAACTTGAAAAAAAATTCTTTATTATTAAATATATAAGCACGTTTAATCGTCGATAATTAATATTTTTATTTTAAATTAATATCAACAACATGACTAGAATTAATTATTGTTATATCTTACAAAATAATTTTAAAATAATTTCACTGATCGATCATCAGAATTTTTCACTACGTAGGTATACCTGATACTTATATACCTACGTAATCAAGTGTGCTAAATTAACAATAAACACAAGTTTGCATAAAATAATTATTAATTTATCGTGTGATAAAGTCTTCTGTGCAGTTTCTTATCATAATTTTGCTCAAAATTGAGCACATATGGCAACTCTTTAGGTACTTGAGATTATTATCACCTCTCAACAGTCGTTACAGGAATCTGAACTTTTATACAGATAACACAATATCTTATTTTTTCGTAATCCTTATACTTACTCGTAATTCTTACACAGGTAAAAAAAAAGTATTACTTACATATAGAGATCATTAACATAACTTAAAATTAATCGAAAGCAAACGCGCATTCCGTGTCAAAATTAACGCGTTCTGTAGACCGAAACCGCGAAAATATAAAAAATGGAGCACGCATCTAGCGGCGAGAATGGAGATTGAGATGAAAGGAGCGCAGAACCCTACCTCATAATTTGATTGTTAATTGATAATCAGTCCTAAAGCTTTTTCTTCGTAAATTACATATACGTAGGTACCTATTCACTCTTAATATTTCTCGCCAAGGTTGAAAATATAAGACATCTACTTATAGGCTATCAAATTTCAAAAGTTAGAATCAAAAGACGAGGGCAGAAAGCTCTTCATATAAGGTCTCTCATGTTGTCATGAGACACGAACACGTTTTTTGTCGAACCGTTTGAAACAATTAATTAAACAACCAACGAAAATCTACCAACTGCCTATAACTTCTGTAACTTGGTATTTCGTTACTAGAATAAGAATCACTGATCGGCGGAAGCACATCATCTAGTTGCGATTTACCTAGCCAAGTGGCTTTAATCATATCGGCAGCCTTTTCGCCTATCATGAACACAACAGCGTTCGTATGCCCGGCAGGAATAACCGGCATAATTGAAGCATCCGCCACTCGTAAACCGGTCACTCCTCGTACGCGTAGTTCAGGATCGACGACCGATTCAGGATCCCAATCAGGACCCATCTTGCAGGTACCAACTTGATGATGTAAATTCGTAGTTATATGTCGCGAAGCGCAAACCCAATACGAATCACTATTGAAAGGTAAATGACGACAGCCTGGAATTGGTATTGATAGCGGGGTGCTGGCATATTTTTGGAAATTTCTCGTTCTACTCAACTGTACGGCCTGCAAATGAAAAAAAAACAATAGGTAAGATAATTTTTCGAGTTGAAATTAATGAACAGAAATAATACGATGAGAATTTACGCACGCCTATCTACCAATCATCATTTGTGTAGTACTTCTAATTATCAGTACATCACTACCTATACGTAACTTTAAATTAGCAAATTTAAATAAATGCCCATGTACCATACACAACAACTGGCGTTAGTAATTAAATAAACAAAAATCTGATAAATCTTTGGTGATAGTTTCAATTATATTTGTGTTTTCTACCTAAATTATTTCCTTTCATAATGCAATAATATGACCTCACATCGTGGATATCTATCTAGGTAGGTAGAATATGGGAACATGATGATTTCATGTACATATGTGTACTAAAATCACACCTAATTTGTATTTGTATGTACATATTCGCATTAAATCGTGAAATAATGATGTTGGACTACAAGATAAAAATACAAGACTAACGTAAATTTTCCAACTCGCATGTGAGTATGCGGTTCTGAGTTATGTTATTATTAATGAGAGAATGACAAATTCACCTCATAGTTCCTTTTTTGATGGCCACAGACGTAAGAAAATTACCCACTCGCGTGTTCAGTATTATTTTTTACGCGGTCAAAACCATATAAAGTAAAAGAAAAGTCATTAAAATACCAACGAAAGAGTCTAATTGGCAGCAATGCGAAAAAAATTACGTAGAAGAGAAGAATACCTACCATTTTTAAAAAATGACAAGACAAAATCCATTTCATGCTCGACCACATATTAACTATCCAACTATTCTCGACCAAAACGCATTAATCAAGTCTATAGGTAAGTACATACTATTTGCTACTCATTTTACGAGAAAATTATATAGATCTGGTAATTAAAAATTCCGGTTGATGGATTTTGATGGCCTTTGGCTAGAGATCATCGCAGGTGTTTCAAAATACCAAATTAAAATCCTACAGATAGCTGTATATTTGATTAAATTCGAAACATCTTCGGGTTAGACTTAGAATAAATGCAAGTAGTTGCATTTTTTTTTTTTTAAGAATTAAGAATCTATATTCAAGTTCTTGGCATGCATCAGTCGAAGAAACGCATTCATACTTAGGTACTTCAACTTGCGTTCTGTAATGCTCGAGTAACTTTGTGAAATGTAAACGTAAGTAGAGGTATCTATTCCGTGTCTGTCTAGCCGTTTGATGGTTCGGCGTATTTGTCGTATTTTTGGACTGTTCGAGATCTTTGAGCACATAAGCCACATTCAGTTACATAAAAATGATCTCTTTCTCTCTCTCCCAAAGTTGCAAATGCAAAAATGTCGCTTTTCGCTCTCAAATTAACGTTACGTTACTTTTAATGCTTGGCTGAGTTTATGCTGAAGAGAGTGTACGCTTTGCTTCATGTAATACCACTTTCAAATGGATAATTTTTCAATGTCTTATCTTCACTTTACAGGAAATAAATCGCTATTATGGTGATCCGAATGCCGCGTTATTCGATCAACAGCCTTTTGACAACAAACAAAATAATAGGTATACAGCTAGTTTTAAATTTTACTTACATACATTCATGTACGACGTACGTATAATTGCGTAAAGGTGTACTTAGAAACTGGACGTAACGAAGATCCACCAATTTTTCTTTTACTTTGATTCCAAAATTAGTAAGTATAATTAAATAATAAGCAATTGACGAAAAATTCGAATGCAATGCACTGCACAATATTTGAGATGAAAATTTTATCCGGTGACAGTGCCTGTGAATTCGGTTCCCAAAATTCGACACCAAACGTAGGTAATTTGAAAATTTCATTGATATACTTTTATGATGAGGTGAAAAATTCAGCACACGGGGACGAAAATAATATTGATTCAGAGAAATCATCAAGTTAAGAATGGAAATTAATGATTGAAAAATTAATTTAAAATTTCAAAAATCAATTGCGGGTAATTTTTTTCTTCGAATTAATCATCTATTTGTCTTTTTTAAACGCTACGTACCACACCAAAAACATGAAGACGCCAACAGTTATGAAAAATAACGAAACGAAGGAGAGGAGTGGGGTTTCTTGTTTTGCATGCATATTTTTTTTCGCAGAAGATTATTGTGATAAAAAGGTTGTGAATCTTGTTAATTTTGTTCTTTTTCTCATTCGATTTTCAAGTCTTTAATCTGGCTCGGTTAATTAATTTAAAATGATATCATATATATTTTAGGTATTTCAAGGTGCCCAATACTATTTATTATCTGAACTAAAATGGAGCTTATTTGCATAAGGCATTTAATATGAAATTCATACCTATAGGTATACATAGTGAGAAACCAGTTTACTGTCAACTGTCATTTTGAATTGTACATACATACATACATACATACGTATAACTTACAGTGGATGTGCATTTTAATGTTATAAAAAAAGACGATTCAGAATTTTACATTCTCGACGGATATTCATCATCGCCTTGCGCCGATATCCTTGAACGAGGTATAAGGTTATCTCTCATCATCTTGAGTAGTAAACTTCGGTAGCACTTTCAGTTTCATCAATTCAATTACCTACATCTATCATACTTTGTAGTCGGCCAGACAAACGAAAGTATAAGTGATTAGTGAACGGATAAATTAATCAGACAGGTGTTGGCATTCCAGACGTTAATCTAACACTCGATGATCGGCGAATTAAAGTTCATCGGCTCGCTGCTACCGGCACGAAACTTCGTCTCAACATGTTAATCAACAGACGAAGACGATGCGTCAAGTAAGTCAGATACCTATAGTCTCCGTTGGTTTATCTGATTATTACCTCCCGCAGAGCGCCTTTTATTTTGTCGGCAGTGGTGGCAAAATGATTTTTATTATTCTCGATGACGTATCGGATTTAGATTATTAACGAGTCATTTATTGACCAATGTTTGCAGGTAAATTCTGTACACAGGAAATTTTTCAAATCGATTTCACATCGTGTGCGCGTAATCGACACAATAAAGTAAGCCCCCTTTCGAGACTTATACCTATTACCTACATACATGTACATGCTGCGGATTTATTGTACAGAAGCTGCTCTGCTGTTCGTTCGTCTTTGAAATACGAGAAGATGTTTTTAAATTTCCTTACGGAAGGTAAAAATTTCGCAACGAAAATTTCACCGGAATATTGAACTGGTATGTATGATTATGTTGGGTACAGACAGGTATACCCATTTAACATGTCTAGGGCCTATACATATATTTCGCAACGTGAAGACAATTTTTTTTTTCGTATCAAAAGTCGCGAGTTCGTAATTATGTAATCACAAAGCACAATACTATATCTGCAGCACTTATAGACGTGCTGAGCTTAGGAATTACCTATCGTGAAGATCGTAAAATGACCAATTGGGTAATGAATAATTGCTTTAACCTTGTTATTATTTGTATTAAGTATATTGACTAGATACGCAGGTAAAAACCATCTGTGATTTAGAAAATATAATTAGATAGAAACGAGAGTAACTAAAAAGAATTAAGTAGGTATACTAACGAAAGTATCGTTATTTTGTTATAGGTAATTAAGATAATGCACATTTTCAATGATTTTCAGGTCTACCTATCTATACAGGTTGACGTTCTGGTTTTACTCAAATTCCTTATAGCATCTCAAGTTGTACTGACTGCAGTCAAACTACGTAAACGTACGTAGATCAGGAAACGTATAATATGGTCCAAAGATGCGTGATTTTCACGCTCGAAAACCGACGAAGTCTAATTTCAGTGTAATAAACTCGGCGAGACAAACATAGCAGGTAACTAATTTTTTGTGAAGGATTATGTTATGTATGTAACTAACTACTAACTACGTCTACGTATATATGTACTTGAACATAATTAGAACTCGTAAAGCTGTGACCAGGTGAAAAAATTTTGTAGGTAAGTGATACTCGAGTGGAATGCCTTTGGGGGGGGGGGGGGGGGGGAAAATTTTTCAAATTTTTCCAAAGGGGGGTGGGATACTTTTTCAAATTTTTGGAACGTAAATTATGATTCATCGTGCAACGTTGAACATTAACTCAACTGTTCGACAGCTGAAGGTAGATCCTTTTTGCGAGGTATTTTATTTTTTCGCTCATTATTTCCAATCGAATGAAAATCATCGCAATAAGCGTTGTAATCGTTTTGTGAAATTAAAAGAAGCAACCGTAATTACGAACATGATTGGTATGTGCAATTTCAGCAGCGAAATGGCATGGCAGTGGAAACCATAAGCTAGTATCTCAGTCTACCTACACACATGTGCTTCGCTTTTCCCGGTTTCTACCGCGGAAACTGGTTTTTCACGCTCCACTCGCTCGTAGCAGATTTGGCGATAGTTTTATACGCGGAAAAGATATTGATAAAAATGTATTCGCCAAAAGTCACGTAGTACGCTTGCGAAAATAGATTCAAGAATAAAATAATTAATTAAACGAGCACGATTTTTTATGAAATATAAAGCTATGGACGATGGTGGTGAATTTGAATTTAATCGAATGCAAAAACAGGTGGCAGACGACCTTCGAAATACATCTTCAGATATGGCTTTAGGTCTCAAACGCGAGCCTACAACTGGCCTATTTTATAGAAACTGGTAGAGGTTTTTAAAAATTCATTTGTGAGGTGGCAAATTTTAATTATTTTATATCCTGTAAGTTGGTAAATATAACATTGAAAAATTCTCTTAATTCGTAGTTGATGAGATTATATGGACTTGAACTATTTTGATTTGTCATTCTAGTTTTATGTTTTTCAATGTCGTTTCCTTATCGAAAATTAGGTTCAATTTTTTTGCGTTGATTTGACTATATCTTTCGATCTTTTTGTTACAGCATCAGAAACGTAAAAAAAAAAAACTCATTTGCGAACGACGATGACAATTGAATCAAACCAGTACGGTGCATATTCGGTTTTATGGTGTCATGTTGGTGACAGAAATGAATAAAACACCGACGTGTTCGGTGTTCGTTACAAATTACCAGCCAAAAATTACAAAATTCCATACGTGCGTACTTATTTCATCGAAAAAAGTGTAAGTGAACACATGTAGGTACAATTTCGAAATACCCAACTGCAATGTCACCTTGAAAGTGTAATGTGGTCGTTAAATTTTTAGGTAGGTATTGCGGCGACGAATTTTTTTCCACATAAAATCCGTTAGTATATCATTTAATATCGAATAGGTAAATAATATCATTGAATTGAAATTACCTGTTTAATTCCTTCGACCAATGTGTACAGGTCTCTTTCGTCTTGGAAATAGTTCGGATAGAATAAAGGCGGATGAAATGGATTTTTCGATCTCAGTTTAAGGTATCCTTTGCTTTTTGGCCTGAGCAAGACCGGTACCAGACTCCAGGCGTCTCTGCCTAAGAATGGCTTGTACACTTCATGGTAAAGTCCGTCGTCGATGTTTAACATCTCTTTGAGCGATCCTCCGGTATCTCCGGTCAGCGCCCCCGGTCCGAATACGAGCTCCATGTCGGGTAATCTCGGATCGCTTTCTTCGCAATATTTAGTCCTGGTGAACATGACAGCTTCGGCTCCTCCAGGAATGGTGTAAGGTCCCGTACCGTCTATCAGGTAATCGAAGATGTATCTCGGACTACGATACCTATCCTCCACTATGGTGACGCTGTCGTTAACCAAGAAAGCCAGTCCGGCCATCGATACGTGATCTTGTAAATTATAACCTACTCGCAGATTTTGAATCACGTTGATGTCCAATTCGCGCAGATGATCCTGCGGACCGATTCCGGATAACATGAGAAGCTGAGGAGTATTGAGCGCGCCGGCACATACGATAACTTCTTTACGAGCGCGCACCAAGTAGCGTTTGCGATCTTTGACGAATTCGACACCGTAAGTGCGTTTGGTTTTCGGATCGATTAAGATTTTCGTAACCCTGGCTTCTTTGCTGACGTGTAAATTTTTACGTTCGCGTATCGGTCTGAGGAAAGCTTTGGAGGCGCTGCATCGAGCCCCGTTTTGAGTATTAGCCAACACGTAAGAACAACCTAAAGGCCACGGGCTATCCGGATCGGAGATATTGTAGCCCATTTCACGGCACGCGTCCATAAAGACCGGAGCAATAGGAGATTTCCACTTGGACCTTTGCACTTTGAGATAACCGCCTCGCGCGTGGTAAGGCGAATCGAACAACTCGGGCACGCCGATATCTTCGGATTTCAGGAAATACGGCATCACGTCTTTGAAGCCCCAACCGTAGTTGCCGAGACTCTCCCAGTTGTCGTAGTCGCTTTTGAAACCTCTGGTGTAGACCATGTAATTGATTACGCTCGTGCCGCCCATCGCTTTGCCGCGCGGCCAGTTGCATCGTTTACCTTTCATGCCTTGGCAAAATTCGGAATTTCGTTCGGTTTTGTAGCCCCAGTTGAAATCGGTGCCGATAATGTAGCTTACCAACAACGGTATATCGGTCAGGAAGATTTCTTCTCGTCCGGCTTCCAGCAGCAATACCGACCAGTCTGGTATTTCGGTGAGACGATTCGCGACCACGGAGCCGCCAGACCCGGCCCCTATCACGATGAAATCGTACTCTTTCAGCACGTGCTTTTCGTCGTGAGTTACGCCGACGTGCAATTGGAAAATATCGCGATAGTATTTCGCTACGTATTGAAACATGGTGTAAATGCTGGCGTTCGCTAAAATGATACGTGCCGCGGTTATAGCGCACACTAAAACTAAAACGGTGGGTAAATTGTTAAAGCACATCTTTTATCTATAATATACGCGGTAATTGTCGAGATTAAAAAAAAATAATAAATAAATTGAGAAGAAATCTTAACTTGATTGCATTACTACTTCGAATAATTAATCGGAGTCTCGCGTTCGATGTGCAGGATACGTATTATAAACACAGACGATACTCGTCGTCGCGCAGATACTCTCGTGAAGATTTACGCTACCGAATGGCGAACACGTGAAAGACATACTTCTCTCGAAACGGGATGAATTGAAAGGAGAAGTGGTATCGATACCATGTGCACCGTAGCCAGCACCGGTGGAAGGAACGTGACGAGAGAAGAGAAAAAACTGGCGAATTATTATAAAACGACGACGCCGAACGACATTATGTAATAGATACTTTAACTTGACCTATAGCCCGATTCCGAAGGCATCTTTGGAATCTCTATCAAGGATAACCACGAACCCTCGTCGTGTACTTAAAAGTACACACATATACTAGACTACTATTGCAAAATTTTTATCCACAATTTCGAGGACAAAAATTAGGATAATGTACGAACTTGGTCTATAATGACGTCTGTTTCTGTTCGCGCGTACGTACGCATCCAAAAGACCGGTTCCATTTTCATGGGCGGCTTTGGCGCGTCGATGAATTTTTTTTTCTTCTCTTTTGAAAATCATCAAAATGTAGATACCTTTGCTGCCCTATTACCTGTTTATATGTATGTTGATTTTTGAAATGGAATAAAAAAGTTCTCGTACTTCGGTCAAAGAAATTTATTCCTATTGTAAGTATAAGTAAGTAGATATTTATAAGTATGTACCTACCTATATAAGTATATTTGATCGAAACGGAATCGAAATAATTCATGAAAAATTCGATCAAAATCAATTTTATCGATTTTTAATATTCATACAAACTACTCTCTCCTGCCTGCCACCTCGTAGCGATCTATTGGTACCTACATAGATGCCGGTACCTACTTCAACTTTTGCTTCAGTAATTATTTCTAACGCATACTTAAACGTAACATTCAATGTAATACAGTTAGTCGGGGAGCCAGCGTAGAAAAGTCCTGCACCCCCCTGCCGATCCTCCGGGACATTTTTTTTCTTGAAGGAGACATCCTAAGGAACATTTCTAGCGGCTGTCCTCAAAAAAAAGGTAGCCCTACTTACAAAATGGCGGCCATTTTGAGTGACC
>FIZT01006368.1:0-14639 GCA_900065295.1 Paracoccus marginatus
TTTTGGGGGGGGGGGGGGGTTGAAATCCCTGCAACAGTTTTGGAATCATTCAAATTCGACTGTTCTGTTACGAAAAAAAATTGGAACCTCTGTTTGTTGAATTTTAAATCACTCGTTTCATCGTTGGAAATTATCTTTTTTTTATTGAAAAATTTTTTTGGAACCCCCTGAGTCCTAAAAAAATGAAATTATATAATTTTGGCGATTTGATTAGTCACAACCAATTTTCGAATTTGAAATTTGACGAATAAATACTCCCCCCCCCCCCCCCCCCCCCCCCCCCCCCCCCCCCGAAAAATTACAAAAATCACTAGGTACATAGAACTCAGAATACAAAATCAATCAAAAAATTCATATCGCCGTTTAATTTTCCGCAGCCAACGCCGAATACATCAAAATGGCCGACCACTACATGCCCGTACCCGGAGGTACCAACAACAATAACTACGCCAACGTCGAGCTCATCGTAGACCTAGCCATCCGAACCCAAGTTCAGGTACGGTATTTCCCCGAATAATGGAAAATTTCGACTGGAAAATGACCAGGTGTTAGTCCCAATCGTTTAGGCATTTGCCAAGTAGGCGCAGAGTCGAGTCGCGGACACATCCGAGTACGTTTCCTAATCGTAGCGACGAACTTGATTTTTTGAAGAGAGATCCGGTTCTATTTATGCGTTCTCCCCTCAATATTATTCTATTACATAATACGACGATGGAAAATGGCGATTCGAACGAGTTCGTCGATTCATCTCGGTATTCTGTTGTTTTGCGTACCTTGACATTGAAAAAAAGTGCGAATTAGGTAATACGGAGATTTGTCGAGTGAGGAAAAAATTTTTCATCATAAATAAAATACCGAATTAGTGTTTTGATGTACTTGCAACGAAGAAGATTACCTACTTACCGGTCGGATTAATTATTTATTCCAAGGTCGAGCTATTCGAGGGTACGAAGATTGACTCGTACATTGTATGTACATTTTGAACCTGGAAGCGAACGTAGAGATAAAATGCAACGTGCTTGTAGGCTCGTAAATGGGGAAAAAAAATGCAAAGTACACAGCTAAGTTGCGTCGTACAAGAGTAATAAACTATTTGTTATTTATGTAGCAACCAACGACGCCTGTAATATAGATACTCATAAAATACGTACTCGTAATACAAGTGTAATACTTGTACTACGAGTATGTTGATTCGAACGGCGTATTCATTTTATTGCAGGCTGTTTGGGCTGGATGGGGTCACGCTTCCGAAAACCCAAAACTACCTGAATTATTGCATAAGAACAATATCGCTTTTATTGGACCCCCCGAGAAGGCCATGTGGGCTTTGGGCGACAAGATCGCATCCAGTATCGTCGCTCAGACTGCCGAAATACCCACATTACCATGGTCCGGCGCTGGTGAGTATTTATGACGGAGACCGGATACGTTAGCGACATTCGATAATTTTTCTTCCTCATTCGCAGGTCTGACCGCCCAATATTCCGGTAAGAAGATAAAAATCAGCAACGACTTGTACAAAAAAGGCTGCGTCTCGTCGGTCGAAGAAGGTCTAGCTTCCGCCCAGAAGATCGGCTTCCCCATCATGATCAAAGCGAGCGAAGGTGGCGGCGGCAAAGGTATCCGTAAGGTTGAGAACTCGGAAGATTTCCCCAACCTGTTCAAACAAGTACAATCCGAAGTACCCGGATCTCCTATATTCATCATGAAGCTGGCCAAATGCGCCCGGCATCTGGAAGTGCAGCTGATCGCCGATCAGTACGGTAACGCGATATCGCTTTTCGGCAGAGACTGCTCCATTCAGCGAAGACATCAAAAGATCATCGAAGAAGCTCCGGCCGTCATCGCCGAGCCGGCTGTCTTCGAAGATATGGAAAAAGCTGCAGTCAGGCTGGCCAAAATGGTCGGATACGTGAGTGCCGGAACCGTCGAATACCTTTACGATACGGACGGACTTTATTACTTTTTGGAGTTGAATCCCAGATTGCAAGTAGAGCATCCGTGTACCGAGATGGTTGCCGATGTCAACTTGCCAGCTGCTCAGCTGCAGATTGCGATGGGTTTGCAGTTGCATCGTATCAAGGATATCAGGTTGTTGTACGGCGAGACTCCGTGGGGCGATAATTTCATCGATTTCGATACACCGCGCCATAAACCTCAACCTTGGGGTCACGTTATCGCCGCTCGTATCACCAGTGAGAATCCGGATGAAGGTAAGAAGCCTCCTGAGTGGGATGTTGAGCTGTTTAGCGTGGCAATCTTAACGTCGCCGGGTGTTCTGTAGGTTTCAAACCGAGTTCCGGTACCGTACAAGAGTTGAATTTCAGATCATCGAAGAACGTATGGGGTTATTTCAGTGTGGCAGCTTCCGGTGGTCTGCACGAATTTGCCGATTCGCAATTCGGTCACTGTTTCTCGTGGGGTGAGAACAGAGAACAAGCCAGAGAGTAAGTTGGTCGAAATTTTCTCCATCTCGAGCCATTCTCGTCTCGATAACTAACGATTTGCATCTGTTTGCAGAAATCTAGTAATCGCTTTGAAAGAATTATCGATCAGAGGAGATTTCCGTACCACCGTCGAGTACCTGATTACGCTTTTGGAAACGGAAAACTTCCAAACGAACGCGCTGGACACAGCCTGGCTAGACGTCCTGATTGCCCAAAGAGTACAAGGCGAGAAACCCGATATCCTACTGGGCGTACTTTGTGGCGCTCTGCACATCGCTGACAAACGTATCAGCGACGAATTCCAAAACTTTCAATCGTCCTTGGAGAAAGGGCAGACGTTGAGCGCGAGCACCCTCGAACACAACGTATTAGTCGAATTGATCAACGACGGTCTCAAGTACAAAGTAAACGCCACGAAATCCGGAGCGAATTCGTATTTCTTGGTGATGAACGGATCGTTCAAAGAAATCGAAGTGCATCGATTATCAGACGGCGGTATTTTGCTCTCGGTCGACGGATCCAGTTTCACGACGTATATGCGCGAAGAAGTAGACCGTTACCGGATCGTAATCGGTAACCAGACTTGCGTATTCGAAAAAGAAAACGATCCTTCGTTGTTGAGATCTCCGTCCGCCGGTAAATTGCTCAGTTTCTTGGTCGAAGATGGCGGTTTGGTTACCAAAGGACAAGCGTACGCTGAAATCGAGGTACGCAAGAGTCGTTCGTGAGTAGACCTTCTGGTTTAGTGGACGGTTTCGTTTATTCTCGTGCCTTACAGGTGATGAAAATGGTCATGACGTTGACTGCTGGTGAAACCGGTCGCGTGACTTATGTGAAAAGACCCGGAGCTGTTTTGGATGCGGGATCTTTGATCGCCAACCTCGAATTGGATGATCCCACGTTGGTTACGAAGGCTCAAGATTACAAAGGACAGTTCCCCGAACTCGATGTGTCCACGCCAAACATCGGAGATAAATTGAATCACGTGCATAACAGCTATAGGCAAATGTTGGATAATATTCTGGCCGGTGAGGTGTCCTCGAATAAAGAGCAATTTTACTGGCTTCGCCGAGGATTAATTTTTTGAATTTTTTTCCCCAGGATATTGCTTACCGGATCCTTATCATCAAATTCGAGTCAGAGAAGTGATCGAAAAATTCATGAGTACTCTGCGTGATCCTAGTTTACCTCTTCTTGAACTTCAAGTAAGTTTTGGGTTGTGATTGGTGATTTCCATTTTGTTCAAATTTTGTTCAGTTTCAGTTTAATATGAAATAATATTATGTATTTTCTTCGTTTTATAATTTTCTTAAATTTTTAAATTTTTGAATTTTGTCAAATTTTTCCTTTTTTTGAATTTTTGAATTTTCAATTTTTTTTTTGAATTTTTAAATTTTTACGTTTTTTTAATTTGTGAGTTTTTTCAAATTTTTAAATTTCTTTTTGCAGGAAGTCATTGCCACGATTTCGGGCCGTATACCAGTTTCAGTTGAGAAAAAAATACGCAAATTGATGACACTGTACGAACGTAACATTACCTCAGTTTTAGCTCAATTTCCTAGTCAACAAATCGCCAACGTGATCGACGGGTAAGGAATTGAATCTCACCAAATACCTCTGCAAAGAAGACAGATCTCAGCTTATTTATTTTCATTTTTCGTTTCTAGTCACGCGGCAACGCTTCAAAAACGCGCAGAAAGAGATAACTTCTTTTTACAAACTCAGGGTATTATACAATTAGTACAAAGATATCGTAATGGCATTAGAGGTCGCATGAAGGCTGCCGTACACGAATTGCTCAGACAATATTACGACGTAGAAAGTCAATTTTTACAAGGTTTGCTGATTATTATTTCTAACTCGTAGCGAGGTTTTCTTCTTTTACCAGCCTGGTTGTAAAATTTTCGTATTTTGCAGGACATTACGATAAATGTGTTACCGCTCTAAGGGAAAAGTACAAAGATGACATGGCTGCCGTTACGAATACCATTTTCTCTCATAATCAAGTTGCCAAGAAAAACATGCTAGTTACGATGCTAATCGATCACTTGTGGTCGAACGAGCCCGGCCTTACCGACGAATTGGCTACCACGTTGAACGAGCTTACATCTTTGAACCGCAGCGAGCATTCTAGAGTCGCCCTGAGAGCCAGACAGGTACAATTACGTATAAGTTGTTAAAATCGATGTTAAGAGATCGAAATTGATAGTCAAAGGAGTAAGGACAAAAAAGGGCCCATTCGTTGATTTTCTTGGGCGATGAAAAAATTGCTTGACCCGGCTCAGGTTCAAAATTTAGTTTACCAGGAATCAAACCTCGTATTGGACGCCACAATTTCGATTCAGAAGACAAGAGAGTGCATTTTGTGCGACAAAGTTGAAAAAAAAATCAATTTCGAAGGAGCAAAGTCTGTGACTGATAGAAGCTGGTGAAAAAACCATCATCATTTTCGAATCCAAAGCAAAATTTTAACCAATTTAAATAGGTCATGCGACTAATTGCGAGAAAATCAGTCGTGAGGAGCTGAGGGGGCTCTAGATCATGAAAGAGGGGAAAGGAGATGGAGTAAAATTGAAATGATTTTCGAATCCAGTGCGAAGTCTTGACCTATTTCAATAGGTCACTCGACAAAATGAGAAAAAAACTTTTTTGAGGAGCCTGAATTTTACGATTGGGAAGGAAGAGGAGGGGGGTATTGGAAAAAATTATGACGATTTTCAAATTTTGTTAGAAATTTCAACCCATTTCAATAGGTTACCCGATTAAATTAGATAAAAAACTGTTTTTGAGAGAGCTGAGTCGTTGAAGGGGGGAGGAGAGGGGTGAACGAATAAAATTATAGGTCACTCGACAAAATGGGAAAACAATTTTTTGAGGGGGTCTGAATTTGTGGTGGAGAGGAAAAAGAAGGTAATATTCGAAAAAATTATGACAATTTTCAAATTTGGTGCAAAATTTCAACCCATTTCAATGTTGGAAAATCGGTGGACTCATACTGACCATGATTCTGTCCGCAGGTTCTCATCGCAGCTCACCAGCCGGCTTACGAACTTCGACACAACCAAATGGAATCGATATTCTTGTCGGCCGTCGACATGTACGGACACGACTTCCATCCGGAAAATTTACAAAAGCTGATTCAATCGGAAACCTCGATATTCGACATTCTGCACGATTTCTTCTACCATACGAATCGGGCTGTTTGCAACGCCGCCTTAGAGGTTTACGTAAGGAGGGTGTATATCTCGTACGATCTGACGTGCATTCAACATTTGGAACTTTCGGGAGAAATTCCTCTAGCTCACTTCCAATTTCTGCTTCCATCGTCGCATCCGAATAGGTGAATTTTAGACGAGTATTTAATTACCTCGACTGAATTCTATGTTCCGTGTGTATTTACGTGCAATACGTTGGTCTCGATGCAGGCAAAAATTCGGCGCTGTCGCCAACTCGCCCGTGACTATCGAACAGTCGGCGGCCGGAGACGGCGATTCGACTCCGTCACCTACCATCATTCATAGCGTTCAGCGAACCGGTTGTATGGCAGCTTTCGAATCGTTCAGCCAGTTCGAGTCGTATTTCGACGAAATCCTCGATTTGATCGAAGACTTCTCGTCTACTGCGACCGTCTCGCCGAAAATTATGGAAGCTGTGGAAAGCGGCAGCGAATCGCAGAGTACCTCTATTAACGTCAGCTTATCGGTAGACGGGCCGAGGCCTTCTCAAGAAGAAGTTAATCATATCCAAGTGAGTGTATTTTAGGATGAATTTAGGTATGGAAAATTTTTTTAACGATTATCTAATCTTGTGTTTGCGTATTATCAGGTCGAACCTATTCATATCTTGTGCATCGCTGTGAAAGATAACGGCGACATGGAAGATGAAAAATTGGCCAAAATGATGGGCGATTTCTGCTTCAAACACAGAACCGAACTGAAACAGAAATCTGTCCGCAGGATTACCTTCCTTGGTTTGAACAGGTGAGAGTGGACGTTGACGAATATGTGATTAAAAAAAGAAATTGATTTTTAAACTCGACTTTGTTTCGCAGACGTCAATTCCCCAAACTATTCACGTTCAGAAACTGCGATAATTTCGCCGAAGACCGAATCTACCGTCATCTGGAACCCGGTATGGCCTTCCAGTTGGAATTGAATCGTATGAAAACCTACGACCTTGAAGCTTTGCCCACTTCGAATAGAAAAATGTACCTGTACTTGGGTAAAGCGAAGGTAACGTGGAAGAAATTACGCCCATAAAGTCGTACAATCGCGAAAATTATTAATTTTTGGAAACTTATTTCGCAGGTCGCCAAAGGACAAGAAGTTACCGACTACAGATTCTTCATCAGATCAATCATCAGGCACCAGGACCTCATTACCAAAGAAGCCTCTTTCGAGTATTTACAAAACGAAGGAGAACGAGTACTGCTCGAAGCTATGGATGAATTGGAAGTCGCCTTCAGTCATCCGTACGCTCGTCGTACAGATTGCAATCATATTTTCTTGAACTTCGTACCGACCGTCATTATGGATCCGGCCAAGGTATAGAATCATTCGCTCGAATCGTTCGAAAATCTTGGAGCCTGCTCACGCGACTGATTTTCTATTCCAGATCGCCGACAACGTATCAAATATCGTATTAAGGTACGGACCAAGGTTGTGGAAATTACGTGTGCTGCAAGCCGAACTGCGAATGACCATTAGAACAAATCCGAACAGCAAAACGAGCAATATACGATTATGCGTTTCAAACGATAGCGGATATTATCTCGATATTTGCCTGTACAGAGAAATCGTCGATCCGAAAACCGGAATGGTGAGTTGAATTTGGTATTTTTACGCTGGTCAAAGTGTAGAAACTGAAATTGTGCATTTTTTTTAGATCAAATTGGAAGCTTACGGGCCGAAACAAGGACCTATGCATGGATTACCGGTATCCACTCCGTATATGACTAAGGATTATCTGCAACAGAAACGTTTCCAAGCTCAAAGCAGCGGTACGACTTACGTATACGATTTTCCCGACATGTTTCGACAAATGACCGATAAATTATGGAAGCAGTATATCGACGAACGTCCAGGAGGTAATATTTTTTAGCCTTTGGAATGCTCTTGCAAATTGCCCAGAGTATCTGAATTGGGTGATCTTTTTCAGAAATAATTACCAAGCCGGATAAAGTATTCGATTACGTCGAACTGGTGCTTCAAGACGATATCTTAGTCGAACAGAAACGTATCCCGGGAGAAAATAAAGTGAGCATTAGTTGATATACGGTGGAGAAAAGCCAGCTCGAGGAACGAGCTGGTTTTATTCCTCATTTATTAATTTATTCGCAATTTGCTGTACACATTTTAATATAATTTTTCACTTTTTCTCGCAATACTTTCCGATCATTCAGGAGGTTCGTATTTTACATATTTTTTCAGTGTTGTTTGTCGGTTTGCATGTTCGGTTTTCAGTGTTGTGTCGTTTTTGTTTTTTTTTTCTATTGAAAGTCAAAGCTGCTAGTGTTTTTTGTAGCTCATTGGAAAAGTCATGCTTGGATTTTTTTTTTGCTTTGAAAAATATGTAGCATTTTTTTTTTCATTCTGATTGAATTTTTTTTTTGACAAATTTTTGATTGCTTTCTCTGGAAAAGCCCTGGTGTGGGGAAAGATTTTTGGGGATTTTTTTCTGATTTTTTTTTTCAAAAGTTTCATGAGATTTTTCTTCTTTTTCCAGAATTTTATCCAATTTTTGATTTTTTTTCAATTATTATTTTTATGTTTATTCAAAAGTCTGTAAGCTCTTAAATGAAAAAATCAGCATTTTGAATTTTTATTTGAAGTTTGAAATTTCCCAATTTTTTTCGAATTTTTCTTAAATTTTTCTTCAAAATTTTTTAATTCTGATTTTTAATTTTTTTTTCATTGTTTCGATTAATTTACTTTGTTTTTTTTTTAATTGAAATTTTTTAATTTTTTTTTTTTAATTTTTCAGTCTCCCTTTGAAATGATCTTTTCGATTTGTTTTTTCAATAATTTTCTAGTTTAATTGACGATTATGAAAACGAATTGAACGGCGTGTAAATTTTGGCAAAATTTTGATTATAATTTTTAGAAGTATTTTTCCCAATTTCTTTAGTTTTTTAAAACATATTTTTGTGGCAGTTTTTTTTTTGAAATTCTCAATTTTTTTTGCGATTTCAATTTTTTTAAAAAAATTGTGAAATTTTTCTGGAATTTTTTTTTCAAAATTTTTCAATTATGTTTTCTGTTTATTCCATTGGAAGCATTTTGAAGTTTTTAAAAATATTTTTTTACTGAAGTTTTCTTGAATTTTTTGCAGTATTTTTCTTTTTTTTCTAATTTTTCTCTATTTTTTTACTCTTTTCTTTGATTTTTTTCAATTTTTGAGTTTTTGGAATTTTTTTCGCAGTTTTTTTATGTTTTTTTTTTCAATTTTTCTCGATTCATCTGATTTTTTTTTCATGTTTTTCATTTCGTACAATTTTTTCATGGTTCTTCCATTCAATTTTTTTTTCAATTTGTTTTTCAAATTTTTCAAATTTTTTCCCCGATTTTCCTGACTATGAGTTTTTCTTCATATGATTTTTTCGAAAATTTTCATTTTTTTTTTTCAAGAATCAAGAAACCCTTCAAGTTTGATCGAAAAATTATTTGTGCTAAAAACGTATTAAATGGCATATCAATTTAGGGAAAATTTCGCCGGGGTTAAACCACCCCCTCCCCCTCCCCTTTACATACCCATTCTTTTTTTGTAAATGACTTCATTTTAATTTTTGGAAAGTCGTTCTATTTTTTTTTTTTTTCATTTTCTCAACGCTGTCGATATTATTTTCCGAGTTAAAAATCTTTTGAATTGTAGGTAGCGGCCATTGATTGCATTTAGCTTTTATGTATTTTGGTTTATGTTTGATTTTAATTTACAGTGTGTTTGTTTGGTTTGTTTTTGGAAACCCTTGTTTTGTTTTTGTTTCAACGGTGATGTTGGCTCAAATTTTTGACAATGTCTTTAACTAATTTCAATTTTCCTCATTTATTTCGTATCTAGATCGGTATGGTAGCCTGGCGTATGACCCTGAACACTCCGGAATATCCGCACGGTCGCGATATCATCGTAATCGCCAACGACCTGACTGTAAACATCGGTTCGTTCGGTCCTCTGGAAGATCTGGTATTCTGTTTGGCGTCCAAGGAAGCCAGAAGGTTGAAAATTCCGCGTGTTTACATTTCGGCCAACAGCGGAGCTCGTATCGGTTTGGCTGAAGAAGTGAAGAGTCTGTTTAAAATCGCATGGGTCGACGAAAAAGATCCTGAAAAGGTTGGTATCGCGGAGGTCGACATACTAGGAGCAAGTTCAAGTACTGGACGAACGTTCATTTATGGAAATTCACATTTTAGGGATTCAAATATTTGTACGTGACTCCGGAAGATTACCAAAAAATATCGACCACCAATTCGGTTCGTGCTCAGCTGATCGAAGAAGACGGCGAATCTAGGTACAAGATTACCGACGTAATTGGTAAGTATTTTCTCGAAGTTTGGGCTCGAAAGTGAACGGTACACCGATGTTAATGAGGGAATTTCTTCGTGATTCAGGCAAAGACGACGGTCTGGGTGTCGAGAATTTAAGATACGCCGGTATGATAGCCGGCGAAACGTCCTCAGCTTACCAAGATGTCGTGACTATTTCGCTGGTTACCTGTCGAGCTATCGGTATCGGAGCTTATCTGGTTCGTCTGGGACAACGTGTGATACAGATTGAAAATTCGCATATCATTTTGACCGGATACAGCGCCTTGAACAAAGTGAGTACTGAATGTGGCCAGATCTCGACGTGACGCACTTTTTTATCGTTTTTATTAATTTTTAAATATTTTTACAGCTTTTGGGACGTGAGGTATACGCGTCGAATAACCAACTCGGAGGCGTACAAATCATGTACAATAACGGTGTCTCGCATAAGACCGCTTCGCGCGACCTGGACGGAGTCTACTCTGTGTTGAAATGGCTCTCGTACATGCCAAAAGTATGTAGAAGCATTTTCTCGAAATATTACCCGTTCTAGGTGCATCATTTAACGATTTTTTTTCTCAGGATAAACTAGCCCCTGTACCGATGATTTCGCCAGTCGATCCGATCGAAAGACTCATCGATTTCCTGCCAACGAAAATACCCTACGATCCGCGTCTCATGTTGGCCGGCAAACTGGGCCCTAACAACGAATGGGAATCTGGATTCTTCGACAAAGGCTCCTGGGACGAGATTATGAGGCCTTGGGCCCAAACCGTCGTCTGCGGTAGAGCTCGTCTCGGCGGTATACCCGTCGGAGTTATTGCCGTCGAAACCAGAACCGTCGAGGTCACTTTGCCAGCCGATCCGGCTAACTTGTCTTCCGAATCGAAGGTAAATTAATACGAAAACCCGAAGGGTGGGATTTGTGATTGAGTGTGGTTTTTTTCATTGTATTGTAGACGGTTTCGCAAGCTGGTCAAGTATGGTTCCCCGACTCGGCGTATAAAACTTCGCAAGCCATAAAAGATTTCAGTCACGAAGGACTTCCTTTGATTATTTTCGCCAATTGGAGAGGCTTCTCCGGTGGAATGAAAGGTAATTGGATCATAAATTATATTATCGAAGCATCTTGCGTTCATTTGAGTACAACTTCGACTCGCCTGTTTCACAGATATGTACGAACAAGTGATGAAATTCGGAGCCTACATCGTAGACGAGTTGAGACAATACAAGATGCCCATTCTCACGTACATTCCACCCAACGGCGAACTGAGAGGAGGTGCTTGGGCCGTAGTCGATACGACAATCAACCCCAGTTACATCGAAATGTACGCCGATCCGGACAGCAGGTCGGTAAATAATCCTCTCTCACTTTCGATTACACGAATCGTCTTTATAATTGAATTCCTTCCATTCGCAGAGGTGGCGTTCTCGAGCCGGAAGGTATCGTCGAAATTAAATTCAAAGAAAAAGACATTAAAAAGACTATCCATAGACTTGACCCTGTGATATTAAAATTAAAATCCGAATTATCCGCTTCCGACGTGAGCTCGGAGGAGAAGAGCCGTCTAGAAACTAAGATCAACGAACGTGAACAAGCCCTCAAACCGATGTTCCATCAAGTAGCCGTGCATTTCGCCGATCTACACGATACGCCGCAAAGAATGCTCGAGAAAGGAGTGATCGCGGTGAGTAATCCGTCGTGGAAATCGATTCAATCCGGTGCGAGTATTTTTTCGATTATATTTTCGGTGTATTTTTTGTAGGGTATTGTCTCGTGGCCCGAATCGAGAAAAGTATTTTATTGGAGGTTGAGAAGATTAATATTACAAAATCAAGTTAAACAGCAAATTCTACACGTGCAGCCGAATTTGACCGAAGGCCAAGCCTTGTCTATGCTGAGAAGGTGGTTCGCCGAAGATAAAGGAACCACTCAGGTAATTTATGTAGTCTGTATTTGATATTAGTGTGGCAATTTCTGTTCAAAAAAAAAGTTTATTTGGTTTTGATTTTTTTTTTAATTTTTCATTGAGACTTTATTTATTTTTTCTAAATTTAATTCAATAATTTTTTTGAATCCAAGAAGAAAATTTCGCAAAACTTGAATTTTTTGAGAAATCAAATTCATGGAAAATTTTTTTTTTGAAAACCCAAACTTTTTTTACTTGAATTTTTATTTTTTTTTTTCAGAATTGTATTTTTAAATTTTTTAATAGAAAATTGAACTTTACCAAAAACGTTGACATTTCCTAAATTTTTCAAAATTTGATTTTTTTGACGATTCAAAAATTCCTAAAAAACCCATGGAAAATTTTTTGAATTTTTTATGGAAAATTATTGAACCTTCCCAAAAACTTTGACGTTTTCTAAATTTTTCAAAACTTGAATTTTTTGGAAATTCAAAAAGTCATACATTACTGGTTCAAAATTTTTCATTTTTTTCAAACGCAAAATTTTTTAATTTTTTTTTTTTTTTTTTAAATTGAAATTTTGAATTTTTCATAGAAAATTGAACCTTACTAAAAACTTCGACATTTTCTAAATTTGAAAACACCAAAAATCATTTTTTAAAAAAATTGATCCAAAAATTCTTATTTTTTTAAACCTAAAATTTTTTCAAATTTTGTTTTTTTTAAACATAGGAATTTTGAATTTTTTATGAAAAATTGAAACTTATTAAAAATTTTGACATTTTTTCAAATTTTTCAAAATTCAAAAAATTATGAAAAAACCCATATTTAAAAATTTTTCACTTTTTTTGAAAACTCACAGTTTTGTGCATTTTTTTAAATTGAATTTTTTAATTTTTTTGTAGAAAATTAAACTTTACGAAAAATTATTTTTAAAAAACTGATTCAAAAATTTTGGCATTTTTAAAATTTTCAAAACTTGTTTTTTTTTGAAAATCCAAAAAATCATGAAAAAAAAACTTGTATTCAAAGAAATTTTCAATTCCTGTAAATTACTCTCAAGTTATTAACGATCGTTGTATTCGTTACAGGCTTATTTATGGGATAACAACGAAGCCATTGTGAACTGGCTGAACGAGCAACTAAGCGAAGACGGTAGCGTCGAACCGAGCTCGTTCATCGGTCGAAACGTATCCAGCGTCCAAAAAGACGCTTTCTTCTCCAGCGTTAGGAATTCAATCTCTGTACGTATCATTATTATCAACCGCGCCTCGTAATCACCATTTTCCGCAAAACCATCCATTAATCGCTTTGTTTTATTCTTCCACTCGCACAGGAAACGTCCGACGTAACGTTACAATTACTGGTGGAAATGTACGAAGCGCTTAGTATGCAGCAGCGGAGCGAAGTAGTCAGACTGCAATCTCTGATCGATTTGAAAAATCAGCCCGAAAGTCCGTCGAATTGACCTTCAATGTGGCAGTATTTTTTACTTTCATAGGAGCGCGCGCCGTTAAAACCCACTAAAATAATGGAATTGCCAAATTATTTTACCATTACGTGTACGTGTGTTGATTTCGACGTACGAAAAAATATTATCGTTTTTTAAAGAACGCCGAAAATTAAGTTTAACCAAATGAAATGCAATAAGATTGAAATTTTTTGAAAATTTGACTGTGCTGAAAAAAGTGTTTGTTTTTTTTTTCCATTCGAGACTGGATTTATTTTATATATTGTTATTTTTATATATGTTATTTTGTTTCTTCGATTTACTATTATATGTATTTGGACTACATATATTTTTAGTGATTTTTACGTTTTTTTTTTCTCTCTCTCTGTCTCTATATCTCCTCATATATGATGTTTTGTTTTATAGAAGGTTTTCCTTTTTTTTTTTTATTAGAAATTTTTTTTCGGGTTTACGTTTGATTGAAATAATTGAAAAAGACGATCAAAATTTCTTCGGAGTTTGTATCTTTATTTTTTCGTTTTCGTTTTTCTGTCTCTCTTTTTCTCTCATGTTTGTGTGAGTCAATTTTGAACGAACATTCCTCCTCTTCGAGTATACAACACTAATGTTACCAAAATGTACTATTATTTAATGGGTTCTTGTAGCGTAAAATTAGTCACTATTGTTAAGCGATTGCGTACGATGTAGTTGTATATAAATTTTTTTGATCAATGAGGTGTCCATGTCCACCCCAAAGTACTGTGTTATCCGTAAGAACCGGTTGTAGAGATTTTGTTATAGTTTAATACGTTTTTTTTCTCTATCTCTCTTTCTTTCTGTATAATACGCTTGAATTTAGTTATTTTCATTGTTTAAATAAATTATTATTTTTGTCAAGCTGCGCGTATACTTTTCATTTCTCGTGTAGGTATACAAGCGGCCCGGTAAAGACAAAGTGGTCCAGTAAAGTGGCTCGTCGCGAATATTAGTTTTCGAAACGCACCCTTCTTCCCACTCAAACAGACGATTTTTTCTTAAAAACGCGCATTTCGGTGGCAAGGAGATGAGTACGCTCAAAACTAATGGCATATTCGTGATCAGCGACCTCGGATTTAGTAATAAGCGACATGAACTACGACAATCGATGAAAAAATGCACCGTATTTCGATGAGATAATCTCAATCAGCCTGCAAACGTTGTGGGTATGCAATTTAGTCTACAATCCATACCCGAGAAAGCGCTCTTGAAAGTAGATTTGGTGTGCTTTTTTTGGGGACAAAAAATCAGTTGGTTTTTTGTTGGTAGGGGTGGG
>FIZT01006376.1:0-14803 GCA_900065295.1 Paracoccus marginatus
GAACTACAATTTTCACGCATCATTTTTTCGAAATTCTCCAAAAATGATTTTCGGCATGCCGTCGCATGACGTCATTGCACGTACAGCGCCATCTATGGGGAAAATGGGGGCTTCGAACAGGTACCTAAAAATCGTCAACATGTGTACTATCCAGTCATACTATACTCTGTTTTGACTTCCATGACTGTGATGGCAGGACGATTGATAATTTCCAAGAGAAAGAACTATTTAGTTCGTGAATAAGGAGAACCACTCTTCTTTCTCTCATTAAAAAAAATACAATAAATTAAAAATAAATAAATTCAGCGTATGGAATAATTCGACCACGAATTTAAAACATGAATGAATGATAAATTATAAGTCAATCGTCAAAATCAGATCGACTATAGCAATACTACAGCACACAGCTACAAAAAAATCAAACTCTACTCGACAACACAGAACACTAACCCATAGGGCATGGCGCAATACAACAGACACTCAATTGATACAATAAGCATTTCAACATCTACGGTGATTCGAAAAAGCCAACAAAAAATTCAATAAACAACTGCTTCAAATAAATGAAAAAAAAAACTGTCCAAAATTCGAAACACGAAATTCAAAGATAAAAATCGACTGAAACGAAAATAAACTCTCATGCAAAAGCCATTTTGGTAAATTGAATTAGTCTCTCACAGCTTATGACTCCGTTGCAGCGCATCCTGCTGCCTGGGCGCTGCTTCAATGCCTGTATCGAGAGACTGGCATCTGTGTCGGTTAAACATCTCTCGTTTCATCTCCTCGCTGAGCTTGAACCGGTTCAGGTTCTCGCCCGGATACATTAAGAAGCTACGTCGACTGTCGAGCTTTCGACACCTACGGAACCTGCGCCCTTTGAAGTACGGCCCTTTGTATACCCTTCGGAGATTACTCTTGAAGGTGAAATCGTCGTCTGTAATCTCCTGCAAGGGCGTGTTGTCGCCGAAATACAACGCGTCTACGGACATGCCTACTTTCAGGTCTCTTTTCATGGCCGGCCTGGCATTCTCGGCTTCTCGAATTGTGGTGAAGTTGGCGCAGGTTCGGTTCAAGTTCGACAGCGAGCAGCTTTTGACGTTATATTGGTCGATACTGTTGCTTTTCATTCGTTTCAGCAGAAGCTCCTTATTCGCTAGGTAATCACGTATCGCTGTGGTCATTTTATCGTAGTTTATTTTCAGGTTCTCTTCGTACGCTGGCTTGTTTTTTGCCAAGAAAGACTCCAGATTGAATTCCTTTTTCTCTTCGGAATCGGCCGATGATTTTTTCTCGTTTTGTAGCTGCTGCTTGCGTACCCTGAGGTCGTCGAACGATGCTACTTTCTTACGATCGTCGCCCGTTTTCGCGGCCGACTTGCACGTCATGCGGAAATCAGCCAGGCTCGCGTATCTGTACAGCTTTCTGGGGTTACGATTCTTCGCCTCGAGCTCGTCCACGCTCTTCATCTTGCAAAACACGGTATTCTGACGAGCGAATGATTGTCTTCGTTTATCCAGCAGCGTCTCCTGTTTCGTTATCGTTTCGCGTACATCGTACTTTCCGTCTTCGTCGTCGTTCAGTTCGGTTAATACCACTCCTTTTCGGTCCAAATCTTCCATACTGGACGACCTGTACGGTTTACTGTGCCTTCTACCTTCATACGTTCCACCGAAGCCTGACAAATTGGGCACAGATTTGGTCTTGGGTTCTGCGCCAGGAGCCCTGATAATTCCCGCCTCTCCTAGACGTGAAAAGTGTCTAGCCAGCTCGGCCACTCTACCAGTTCGGAAATCGTTCGAATCGGTCATAGATGAGAAATTGGACGCCTGTAGGCTTCCCTCGCTGACCGACGCGTCGCTATCCTTCAACGTGTTCAGATCTAGGTGGAGCATCGAAGATGGGAAACTACTGGCTCCGGTTCTCTTTCCTTCGCCGGAGGGTATGGTTCGCGAGGCGGGCACGTTGTTGAAAAAGTCGCCCGATATTATGTCTTCCAATTCTTTCAGTATGTTTTCGCGCTCCTCTTTGGTTAGTTTGCGATCTTTATCGGATATCTCGCGAGTAGACTCTTTATCGCTAGAGGTATCGGTGTCGTTCGAGCTGGTCCCGGTTGTAGACGACGATTCGGTCGTCGTCGTTATGTTCTCGACGACAGGTCCGCTAAAGTACTTGTCCCTGATGTCGAATTTATTGCCACATTTGGTACATTCGGCGATCATCGAGCAGTTCCTCTGGTACAGGCTCATCTCGCTGCTGGACCGTCTGGTGAGGTCGACTAGCTCCTTGGCCGGCGGAGCTATATCGCCTAAGCTGCGAAAATTACTCAATAATCGTTTCAAATTGTATTGCTGGTATTGCTCGTTCATCATCACAATATCGCGGATCGCTTCCGCGGGCAAGGAAGACTTCACAGCCGGTTCTATGGGTGCCGATACAGGCTGAGCGACCGGAACGATCACCGATTCGGCGCTACTGCCGGTGTTCGTTCCGTTTTGATACAGTATCTTGGTGGCGGGCTCGGTCCCGCTTCTGATTTTCTTCTCACATTCGCATAATTCGTTCTCCGGCGGCACCAGAGGGCACGAGTTTCGAAATATTACCCCGGTAGCATCTGTCGAGTAACTTCTGCGAAATAAAGACTCGTCCGTCATGACCGATTTATCTCGCCTCGTACTCGGTTCGATCTCATCGTTACATGTGCTGGCGTCGCTTTCCGGCACCACTCCTAAACAGCAAGATGTCACGTCGGAGACGAGACGTTTGGTCAAACTGGCCGAAGGAGGTTTAGGATCGGAGAAACTCCTACGCGGGCTCATTCGAGCCCTACTTCGGTCTAAAAAAACACCTTTCTCGGCATATCCCCAATCTAGCGACCGTCTAGGCGGATCTTTGGGCTGTTGAAGTACATCTTCGCAAAGGCACAGTTTAGTATTCTGCTCCGATGATGTGATCGCTCCGGGAGCGTACGAGGTGCAAATGCCAGCCGTCGTGTTACGTCTGGTGTTGTAATTATCGGCCGTCAAGATACCTCGACGAGGTTGAGATCTGGCCGCGATGGGCCCGTCGTCGTCGTCGTCGTCTTCTTCTTCTTCGTCGCCGCTATACTGCTGGTCTTCTTCTTGGCACGCGTTGCTCGGGTATAGTAAAGCGTAATCGGGATGCAAGAAATTACCGTACCGAGGTTGAAAATTGGCTTTATTACGAGGCATTCGATTCAAATGTTTACCAACACTACCAGCACCACCACCTTTATGGCAACTGCCGTTGCCTATCACACCTGTCGACGCTGACGGCCTCATCATCGTCGTCGTCGCAATCCGATGATTAGTCGGATCCGCCGATGAAGACGACTCCCAAGGCGCGAACTCGCTCGAATGGTCCAAATAGCTATTCTGATGGTTTAAATTTATCATCGAATAGCTCGACGGCAGAGCTTCGCGGAATGGCTCGCAGAATAGCTCCGATCTGGGTCGAGGTCTTTCCGCTGGGTGATCCACCGATGAGTAGGCAGGTAAGTAGGTAGGTAGGTACGACCCAAAAGTACCAATGTATCCGATGAAATAATTTTTAAGCGCAGCGATAAAAACAAAAGCATCGTTGTTAGTATGTAATATAGTGGTTATGATGGCACTCGTAATTCGCGATTTGGAAAAAATTTTTTTGTTTTCATTTTAAATTTTTTTGAGAGAAATTTTGTCTTGAAACATTTTTTGTCAATTCATTGCAATGAATAATTTCTAAAATTCGACTTTTTTCAATTTTTTCAATTTTTTCAATTTTTTGAACACAATTACATTTTTCAAATTTTTAATAAATTTTCAGTTCTTGAATTTTTCACGTAAGTTCAGTTTTTCAAATTATTGATTTAAATAGCTGAATTATCAATTTTCAATCAAAATTCAATTTTTCCAATTTTTCACGGAATTCAATTCAATTCAATTCCAAATTTTTGAAAAAAATTTCAGTTTTTGACCAACCGAATTTTGGATAAAAATCCAATTTTTTACAATTTTTGATTAAAATTCAATTTTCTAAATTTTTAATCAAAATTCAACTTACCAAATTTTTGATCAAATTTTAGTTTTTGAATTTTTGATTGATATTCAATTTTCCAAAATTTCAATCAAAATTAAAATCTTCAAATTTTTGGTCAACATTCCAATTTTTTTAATTTTTTAAAAAAGTTGAATTTTTCAGTTTTTGATTAACCAAATTTTGGATAAAAATTCAATTTCTAAAAATTTTTGAAAAAAATTCATTTATTCAAATTTTTGATGAAAATTCAATTTTTTGAATTTTTCTGCAAAATTTCGTTCAAGCAACGTTCAACATTGTATTTTTCAGCTAATTTATCAAAAAAAAATTTTTAAACATTAAAAATTTTTTCAATTTTTTAAATTCTTCATTTTCAAAATTTTTCGAACCAATTTAAAAACCGAATCCAACACATAGTCAGACCTTGGAAAACCCTATAAAAAATATTCCTCCATAAAAGAAGTGCCTTCCTAACCGGGGTTAGTCACCATTTTAATCAATTTTTTTATTTTGTTTTAAATTCGAAATATTTAAAATTACACCCCACTACGGACGTGTCAACAAGTTACATGAACTATAGGTAGGTAGGTATTTTTAGTAGGTAGGTAATTTTCTACGGAATGCTTTGGGGCGACGCGACGTCCGTACCCGCGCCATTCCCAATACGTGTGCTCCAGGCTACAAGCCACAGTGCTCGTGGTCGTGGTGCCTTTCTACTCACGCACGTCCGGATCCGGCCCGGACGTCGCCATCGCCTGGATCGCGATTAGTCCGAAACATTTACACGAAAGAACGGTTAAAATACAAATAATGTGTTAGGAGAGATATTTCAGACATTCTAGGGAGTGAAAAATTCGTCCTTACCTCTGGTCATCACCGGAGATGGTTGCGAGAGCAATGTGGCTAATCCGTGATATATGGCACCTTGTTTGGCGACTTCTAGCGTTACTATGGGTCCGGTTCGGACGAGATATTCGGCAGCTCTGGAAATGGTGAAAATTTCGTTGATATATTTCGCATAAAATATGCAATACAGGAAGGAACATTTCTAGAGATGCAGATGGTAGGTATTATAGAGCATCGTGACTTACCTTTCTTGGGTTATTCCTACTAAGCTTTGGCCATCGACTTTCAAAAGCTGATCACCGGCTTGGAGCCTTCCGTCCTAATAAGAGAAACGAAGCGTCGTTAGTTTTCACCTACACGTTTAGATGATTTCTAAATCAAACTCGAGTATTATACTTACAGCATCAGCAGCACCTCCTTTGACCACAGCTTTAATATAAATGCCCAATTTCTCTTGGCCCGCACCCTGTAACACGAAAAAACACCACGCAATGAGTCGAGCTCACGTCTTCTACATATACACACGAACACAGTTCTGCAACACTATCTATACTAACGAGTACAATTCGCACAGCTACTCTTGAACTTAGTACATCTACACTTGGCACACAGCCACACACGTACGACGCGTCGTACGACTACTTGATAAACTACTCCGCGGTCTGGGCAACCAGTTCTACGCGCGTTCATCATTTAATTACGTAATAATTTATGAGAAAATCGCCGACAATGATGAGAACCATTCGTCACAACGAGGTGTAGGCTACGTATACGTACGCAGTCGTACATTTACACGGTCATACGAGTACGTATCGTTGTTTAATTATACGTCTTGTGAAAACCTACGACGACCACGTACTACGAGACTATACGTTATGAACTATAAACTTATTAGAAATGCCACTTTTTTTAAACGTATTTCGCGCCAGCTAGCCTGGCGAGCGAGCGAAACGCTTCGTACAATGTAGAAATTGCGGTATTTATCTCCATATAGGCTCGTTTTCTACGAATACCTTATTCCTACATGTACGTAAATGTGTGTTTGTTATTTTCTTTTATACTTGTATTGTTTGTAAAACTCGTACCGACGAGGACGAGTGTGCGTGGAAATAACAACTCGCGCAGTTGTCAATCAATTTCAATTTTAATACGAATTTCGCAATTACGCTGTATTCTTTCTTCCTTTCTCGTTTTTTATTTATTTATTTAAATTTAGGTAGGTACAACGCTGTTTTCTGATAGAAAAGAAACGAAAATAAGATGATTAGAAATTGCGATTTTTGTTTAATTTTTTTAAAAACATGATTAGTAAAGTTGCTCTCGAAATTGCGATTTTTGCTTTACCGAGCGGGGGGGGGGGGGGGTGGTTGAACTTTCTATCTCATTTTGGAAAATGCGTCATTTCGAGCATTACTTGGTGGTGTACTTAATTAATTTTTGGCAGGAATTTTGAAAATTAGCAAATAATAATGAAGTTGGATAGCATTTTTTCAAAAAGGGAAAAATTTTTCCAAAATAAAAGATGAAATAAGATCGGAAAAATGTAGAAAATTATAAAATTCCAACGAATTTGAAAATTTTGGAAAAAATTTAAAAAACCACGATGAGAAAATTTCCTAAGTTGAAAGAAAAACTTGAAGATGAAATTTTAAAAAATCATAAAAATCGAAACAAATTAAAATTTTTATAGGTAGGTACATGAAATTTTTTTGAAAAATTTTAAAATTGTGAAATACAGAAAAGCTGAGAAAATTTTATAGATTTAAAAACACCAACAAATTTTTAAATATCTTAAAAGTTTGATAAAAATTTTTAAAAACTTGAAAGTTGAAAAAATTTCAACTTTGAAAAATTTAAAAACTGTAACAAATGAAAAAAACCGAAAATTTTATGGATTCAAATAATAAACGAATTAAGAAAAAAATTGACAAATGGGAAACTGAAATAAATAGGAACGAATAAAATTTTAAAAGTTGAAAAAAAAATTAAAATTAATTTTTTTTTTTAAAATTCAAAAATTGTAAAAAAAAGCAGAAAATTTTTTCAATTCAAAAACAAGAAAATTCAAATGAATTAGAAATAATGAAATTTTAGGAATTGAAAAAATTTTGTAATTTATTTCAAAAGCTCAATAAAAATTGAAAAACTCGAAAGTTGAAAAATTTTCAATTTTTATAGACGAAAAATTTTGAAAAAATTAAAAAATTGTAAAAAATGAAAAAAATGAAAATTTGATAGATACGAACAACGAATGAATTTTTAACAAAAAAATCAACAAAATGGAAAACTGAAATGAATGAAATAATTATTAAAAAAATTCAAAAATTTTGTAAATTCTGAAAATTTTAAAAATACGAAAAAAATACAAACTAAACTTTTTTTGAAATATTAAAAAATTGTACAAAAAAGTGAACATTTTTTCAATTCAAAAACATTAAGACAATTAAAAATCACCAAGAATTACTAAAAAGCAAAAAATTTCAAAAAATTCAGAAAAATTATGAATTTTATTTTGGGAATTGATAAGAAATACGTGAAATAAAAATGAATTTTTCTTTTCAAGAACCAAATTTGCCTTCATTCACTTATCAATATTCAATTAACAGCTCGACGAAACATCGCATACAAAAAAAAAACCCTCATAGAAAAATGTAAAAATGCAAAACAACTCACTTTAGCCGCCACAATACTCAATCCCATTCCGTTATTCGATTTATGCAACTTGATAACGTGAATCTCGGGCTCCTGGGGCCCTGGCAAATAGCCCATCGACCGATTACTCATGGCGCTCGGACTTCTCATCTGCAGGTGAAAAAAATCACACGTAAAATTAATACGCTTGCTCGTCGTGACGCTAATACGTGATTAGCACTGGCCATCGCATCGGTTCACTTACCGTAGCACCTTTGGCACTAGGCAACTCCATATAAACGGTCCATAATCCGTTCGAGGTGGGCTGCGTCGTCAGCCTACACAATCCCATACTTTGTAGCGGTGCGACGAATTCGATCAATCCGGGCGGAATACCTCGAACCACCTCGCAGCTGTAGCTATCGATGGGCAGTACGAATTCCAGCTTCAGTTCTTGGTCTTCTTCTAATTTCACGTCGCGGCCGTCCGATCGCGTCAGTTCGTCGGCTAGGCTTTCAGCCACCTGCACGTGGCAATTAAAAAAAAAAAAAAAACGTACAATTTAGTAAATTTGTTCCACAAGTTGATTCGGTAAGAGAACACGAAAACGCCACTTACTTTGACGAAATTCTCGATTAAATCTTTCGACATCGGAGGCTCGTCCGGAGCTGGTTGGTATTTCATTAAAAGCATACGCAGCTGTAACGAGTTCAGTAAAAAGCAAGTCGAACTCAACGAAGCTAAATCTTCGCCGGTGTATTTGGGAGCCTGAAACCGGAAAATATGGCGCGATAAGTTGAATCGCTCGCTTCCTCTACGCTTCGAGCATATTTCTACTCTACCTGTAGAAGATGAGCAGCTTGCACGATCCTAGCAAGATGTGTATCGGTCGATATCTCTAATCCTTGTCTTTCGGCCCAGGCTTCGATCTGAGCCAGCCTGTTCTTCAGTCTGTGGCCCCACAGTCGCGAGCAGTAATTAGTATTGGACGCGATAAGCGTGTTGAAAGCCCATACGTTGATATAATGAAACAAATGACTAAATAATTGCACGGTTAAGGCAACGTTGACTCGGTATCTGCGCAGTAAGGCCATCGCTGACGCTAGAACACCCAACACCTGTTTGTCGACATACCAAAAAATTATTCATTTCGCCCTAAATACACCTCCTCGTCGTCATCGATCGCTCGATCAAATCGGTCACTTACGGAAGGCGAATCATCTGATTCGTGACTAGTATCGTCCTTATCGGCGAAAAAGTGAGGCATTACCGCGGCCAGATCGCTTTTTTGAATACGTTTCACCAAATGTCTGCAACGAAAAAGGAAAATGGCATCGGCGATTAAAACATTAAATCTTCCCCCACGCTCCGTAACCATTCCTGGCTCGACTTACCGAAAAGATATCTGCACGGAATCGCTTAAAATACGTCGGGCATCCTTCGAGAAAGCAAACAGATGCCGATCGAATTGCAGAAAAAATAACAACTCCGATGAATTGGCCAGCCATAAAGCCAACGATTTAATATCGCAGTAGTGCTCCTTATCGCAGTAATGTTCCTGTAATAAAAAATTACCCATTACTACGTAGGTTCGCACGTTACCTACCGAAAGACCAACCAAAGATTATATATCCTAAGAGCTCGTTATTTAGAAAATAAAATAAAAACATTCTCGCTTCGCCAGCCTCATATACTCTCTAGCCTGTACTTAATTTTCTCCATCCCTCTCTCTGTCTTACTCTCTAACTCTCTAGTGAATAAAAGAATAAAAAAAGCAACTATCCCAGTAGCTTTAAAAATTATACTATCTTTCCCACGCCCGCCCCCCCCCCGCCCTCGAAACAAATCCCCTCGATAAGGCTATAGTGCAGCTAGCTCAGGGGGTTATGAACGTATTTCGAAACTGGCGTTATTTTCCTTTTCTACTCGCACCTTCGAGTTCTTCTCACATTTCTCTTTCGTCTTTTTTCTTTCCCTATAGTCAATTAACGAGCTCAGCTGAGAATCTTCGCAGCTAAAAAATTTACTACTTTCGCGAAGAGACCAATCAAACGCCCCCGTCGCGTCGTCATCCCTTTGTCGCTAATGCATTTTTTACTGGTAATGTTTATAGGAGTATTGTGAGGCTATTTCGTTCTGGTACATATTTTTTTTCCCCACTTATTTACGAAGACAGGATAAAATAAACCAATAATTGCCGAAGCCAGAGGAATCTGAATCCTTATCAACATTATCAATCGAATAGTAATCTATTCACTGGAGACTGATTTCGTCGGTGAAAGTATCGACATTCGTAAATTTCCAACAACTGAAAAAATGGGGGGAAATGAAACAACTGAACAACGAACAGAAGTTAAAAATTTTGCAAAAATGAAAAAAAAAAATTGTTCAAAAAATGAAAGACGGAAAAATTAAAATAATAGACAAATTGAAAAAATAGCCAAATCAAAATTCTGACAACACTGAAAAAGTAATTAAGAAAAAATAAACATCACTGAAAAATTTAAAAAAAAAAAATAAATAAATCTGAAAATCGCAAAATAAAAAATTAAAAAAAAATTAAAATTTAAAAATTAAAAAAATCAAAAATATCAAAAAATTGAAAAAAAATTAAATTTTTTTTAAAAAGTTGTAGAAATTTTAAAAATACTAAAAAATCACAAAAAGTGTGGTAAAAAGTGAAGTAATTAATGGAATTGAGAAAATTTGAAAAGCTAAACAAATGCCAAGAATTTGGAAAAATAAATGAGTTAAAAATCCGAAAAATTGGGGGAAAAAATAAACCACCCAAAAGAGAGTAGTTGTTGATTTTTTCATTTTCTCAACAAATTGTCAATTTGATTAATTTTCAATTTTTTGTGACTTTTTGAATTTGACAATTATTTTCTGCTTCCTCCACTGATTTTTTTTCAATTTCTCAAGTATTTGCCAATTTATATAATTCTTTAGATTTTTGTGATTTAAAAAAAAATTAAACTTTATGGTTTTTATACATTTTTTATCTTTTCTAGAATTTAATCCTTTTTTTCAATTTTTTAAATTAAGTGTGGTAAAAAGTGAAGTAATTAATGGAATTGAGAAAATTTGAAAAACTAAACAAATGCCAAGAATTTGGAAAAATAAATGAGTTAAAAATCCGAAAAATTGGGGGGAAGAATAAACCACCCAAAAGAGAGTAGTTGTTGATTTTTTCATTTTCTCAACAAATTATCAATTTGATTAATTTTCAATTTTTGTGACTTTTTGAATTTGACAATTATTTTCTGCTTCCTCCGCTGTTTTTTTTTCAATTTCTCAAGTATTTGGCCAATTTTTATAATTCTTTAGATTTTCATGATTTTTGAAAAAAATTTAAATTTTAGGATTTTTATACATTTTTTATCTTTTCTAGAATTTAATCATTTTTTTCAATTTTTTAAATATTGTTCATTTTTGTGATTTTTTAAATTAGACAATTTTCTCAATTTTTTGAAATTCTCAATTTTTTCAGATCATTCAAAATTTTACAATTTTTGCCCCTAAGCATTTTTTTTTTCAGCACAAAAATTCCCCTTATTGAAACAGAAAAAAAATCAAACTAAAAATTATGCCCCCATTAAATTCTCAACCAGAAAAGTTCTCATCACAAATTTCTGCCAAAATCAAAAGAAGCACTGTAAAACCACCCTGAATATAGTCCCCTTTCGGCCCAATACTGTTCCGATTGTTTAAAATTCGAAAACTTATTCCCGAATGAACGGAATTTTCCCCCAAATAAGCACACTAGGTCAGCCCATGACAAGTTAAACACACACCCACATTCTGAAGCACAGACCCGTCCAACCGTCTTGCCATTTAAAACGAAACGAACCGTTTACGTTTCTCGATTTAAATAATAAATCAGCTCTTCGGCTTAATTACCTGTATTGGAAATACCCCCAACGACACGCCGAAACCTTTTAGTACAAAGCCACCTATTAACTTCTTTGCGTACTTCAAAACGAAAATAAGGAAGGGTTGAAAAAAATGTAAATCTTTCGCCACGCCCCATATCCCATAAATTTCAAACATTTAACTCGAACGCAAACATTCGTACACTGGCCAAGTTTCGAAACAGGAAAAAAACACACATCGATTACTTATTCAAGGTCGAGAACGTTCGACAAACCCAAGTATACGTACACATATGACACATACGTATATATCTGCTTTACGAGAGACTCGAATCGAAGGATCAGCGTGGGAGGGGAATTGCCCAACCTCGACGAGTAGGTAATTACGTAGGGTACAAAAAAAAAACAAAAAACGAAAGGCTATTTCGCAAATTGAAAGAATAAAAATTCGTCCCAACTGCCCCGGCCTGTCTTTACGACACAACCACCTTATTAGCCTACTACGAGGGAGAAAAAATTGCGCAATTAGAAGCTTCCATGCGAGCTATTACGCCACCACATATATATACTTTAGCGTGCCCCACGTATGTAATAATTTTTCAATTCAACACCCTCTCCCCCATAGGATAGATTATTTTAATCGTTAACGCACGTCGAAAGCTCATTAGCTCTGGTAAGTATATCTAATCTATACGTATACGTTATTCAAGCGGCTAGAATACGGCTCTTTTTCGGGATAAATAAAAACGAAGCGCGCGTTTCTATCAATTATGCGGCCGGCCGGACGTGCTGAGCTCGTTAAACGAGCGTAAAAAAGCCGCTAAATTAATACCCGTCAAACGGACAAGTGTCATATATACGCTGTAGCGCATATACGAGGACGAAACATACACGTAGTAGATACATATATGTGGGCTGTAATGTGTGACTGAGAGGTATTTCGCACCTGGATAACGTTCAATATGAGCGTAGCTACACGTTCTAGCATTAGCGTCAATCGGTGAGCCCTTTCGGTAGGCGTAAGCTCCGGTCTGTAATGGGTGGAAGCACGATATCTGGCCATCAAGTACAAGCAATACGCCGGTGCTAGTTTGAAACTCGGTAGGTTCGGATTGAGCGAGGTTACGATCTCGTTCAGCAACGCTTCTTCGGTCTCTTCGCGGATTTCCAATACCGCTGGTAAAATAGCGTCGGAGCCGGAGCGTTGGTACGACGATCCTGGTATTCTGTAAAGTGAAAAACCAAACAAACGTTCAAGTATACGCGTATCTTCAACTCGAGACTACCTCATCAATACCCCACCCCCGCAATGGTTAGCACCTCGATAACCCATTTTCAATGTAAATAATATATACACACAGCGTGCAATCAACAAAATATGTACACTACGATGAGTAAAATAAAATCATAAAAAAATAATAACAACAAGCGCTTCGCAGCGATGCGGGGTACTATAAATACCTATTTCCGTCTTTGCTACCACTGCCGACCGAACGTTGAGATCTCGAGTCCTCTTTGTTTCCCTGACTAGACGTCGATCTGGTCTCGATATTTCCATCCACGTCGAACGTCGTCTCGAAATTGTGCGCCAGCTGCGGATCGGTCATGTTATTCTGTTGATGGTGGTGTTGCTGTTGCTGCTGCTGCTGCTGTTGCTGATGCGGATGCTGCTGATGCGGCAGCGATACGTTGCGTGGCGATTTGCGGTCCATGCTGAGGGTAGTCTGGCTAGACGTTTCGTCTTTCGTCGATTGTCTGCGGCCCAATCAAGGTAACACAAAAGCCATATAACACAAAGCCATTCTCACACAAGCCATGATGGAAATTCAAAACGGAAATTTACGATGAGGCTACGAGGCGAGGCTACTCGACTGCATAGGTCGATGAATTTTTGTACAGATTTATACATCTCGCAGGTAAATATGTACGAATAAAAATTATAGGTAAATTTCAAAGGCGATAAGCTGATTCGCAAAGCAAATACGGTCTAGGGTATTTTTTTTTTTTTTTTACAGTGAAGCGAAAAAATCAATGAAAAAAATTGCCATAGTGAAACACTTCAAAAAAAAATCAAAATGTGTCAATGTCAAAAAGTGTCGCATTATCAAACAAAAAAAAAAAAATTCCACTGAATCAGATGCGAAATTCGAGATAAAATTGCTCAAAAAAATGAATAAAAAAATTGGCAACCCCACCCTCTCCAAAGTGACAAGAACTGTAAATTTGAAAGAAAAAAGAAAAAAAAATTTCAACTACAACAAACGAACATGAACATGATAAGCCCGAAAACATTCTCCTATCGTGTAATATTCGTTGAAATATTGTTATCGTCATAATAATGAACAAGAAGATGATGGTAAAGGGATAAGGGGTCGGTGGACAAACCACTGATAAAATAACAAATTCCGAATTAATTGAATATTTTCGCTAGAATTCTATCCAAAGAGATGCACGCGATGTTACATGGTTAGAGAATTTTTTCATTAGAAAGCCTAAAATTAATCGCCGAACAGTCGAACAATAAAAAGCTTTTGTTCGTCTTGTGAAATTAATTTAGAACGAGGGAAAAATGATTGATCAGAACCGAAATTGAAAAATAAAACAACAAAAGATTCCGCCCATTTCAGCGTTTCGTGTAACTGAATGAATTTTTTCGAATCGAGTCGTTCATGAACGTTTTTGGATGAATTTTAAATAAATTCTTTTTTCGTTCCAGAATGATTCGATTGGAGAAAACGAATCATATGAACGATTCTGCTCACTTACCAGTGAATCGTCCAGGAACGACTTCATTCCGAGCGAATCGTTCGCACCTCAATTCGCTCATTTTGGAAAAATCGTTCGCGAACGATTCATTTTTTCAAACGATTCGTTCACGAACGATTTTGATCATTTTGAACGAATCGTTCACGAACTTAATTTTTCTCAGCCATCGATCATTTTTTTTTTAAAAAGGCGTTCATTGATGATAAGTTTGCTCAAAAGAATCGAATCTCTCACCCACAAATTGATCAACTTTGGATGAATCGTTCGTGAACGAATTGGTTCACTTTAAATGAATCGTTCGCGAACGAACTGATTCACTTTGGATGAATCGTTCGCGAACGAACTGATTCACTTTGGATGAATCGTTCGCGAAAGAACTGATTCACTTTGAATGAATCGTTCGCGAACGAACTGATTCACTTTGGATGAATCGTTCGCGAAAGAACTGATTCACTTTGGATGAATCGTTCGCGAAAGAACTGATTCACTTTGGATGAATCGTTCGCGAAAGAACTGATTCACTTTGGATGAATCGTTCGCGAACGAACTGATTCACTTTGGATGAATCGTTCGCGAAAGAACTGATTCACTTTGGGTAAATCGTTCGCGAAAGAACTGATTCACTTTGGATGAATCGTTCGCGAAAGAACTGA
>FIZT01006418.1:0-21136 GCA_900065295.1 Paracoccus marginatus
ATTTAGCCCCGGCCCGGATAAAAATTCAAAAGTTTGAAAATGAGTGCCACCCTAATCGCATACGTGCTCAATACGACGGGCGATCAATTTCAATTTTTTTTGACCATGTTCCACGATTCTGAAATTTTTGAAATTTCTATGGAAGGTACAGGTATATTTATAGAATAACAAGTTTTTTGAGAAAAAAAAATTCCATTGCACCTTTGACCTTTCATTAATACAAAATGACAGCTCATCGGTTTCCAAGGCCAAACCATCAATATCCTTAACCAACACTACGCCTTTTAGTGAATTTTAATGAAATCGAATTTTGAAGACAAAAAATTGTCCAATTCGACAAATTTAGGTACATAAAATCGATGTTCAAAATTCAAATTATAATTGCTTGTAAAAAAATAATTTCGATGAAAAAATCAATTCTTCGCACGTTTTAAAAATTATTTGTACAAAATTACTCAGCATCGTAATTGCGTAATACAAGAAGGAACCAATACAGCAGCGATGAGAATTTGTTTAGCCACACGGTAGCGCGAAGGAATAGCCCATTTACCCTCCCACGACGACGCGTAATACGGAAGTATACGTGTATCAAGACCAACCAACGCGACGTATTTGCAATTAATTGGTTATTAATTAATTTCTCGCGCCCGTATATATACGTCAATGAATACCTACCCGAACCCCAACGTGAAAACGAGTCGAGGGCAAATAATGCGAAAATCATTGCTACAGAGCGCAATATAGAGACGAGTCTCGTATATGTGCGAGTATGGAACTCGATAAATCTTCTGGTTACATTGTTAACGTCGATTACAGACACGGTAGCAGTTAATAATTTCAACGCGCGATTATTATTGTTGAAAAAATGAAATATCGGTGGAACGTGAGATGTATGAGCGATAATTGAGAATTAATCATCGCGCAAGTACTGCAGCCAACGAATATTTCAATTATTCATTACTCGTTGCGGTTAGTTATATTAGTATTATTTTCAAGTGTGAAGAGGAAGGTAAGGTGATGGTTGAAGGGGTATGTTACCTGGGCTAAAAATTAGGCGTCGTGTGTCTTTTCGGGTGTAGGTAGGGTATGTGTGTAGTCGATAAGGTTCAGAAATGTAATTAGATTGTCGGCGAGACGTTATACGATGAGGTCTGGGTATATTTCCATTTAATCGTAACGATAATAGTGTACGGTAAAATTTTAAAAAAATATTAGCATCGCTAGGTCGAGGTGAACCGAGAATAAGGAATATTCGAGAAAGCCGCTGGTCCGATTATCAATTCGATGTGGATTTATCATCGGTATCGGATGAAGATTAAAATCTTGGCAGCTCTCGGAAAGTTTATTTTAATCACTGTTGAAAATTATCGAAGAAACGTCGGGAAAGTATACAGCCATTTGAACTCGAAGAAATGCTCAAAAAATTTTTTCAAAAAATAAGTTTTGAGAAAATTCGATGAAAAACTGTAAAAAATGAAAATTTTATGAAAATCGATGTCCAATCCCCTCTCCTGAAAGTGGGTAAGAGGGAGGTAGGGTGCTAAAATTTTTGTCTCGAGGGTTTTAGATTGCTGAAAAACCAACTTCCACTGGCAAATTTGAAAATCCTTGCTGAGGGCCAATTCATCATTATGTACTTGATTGGCTATACCCTTTGCCGAATTCAACACTCAATTTACCAAAAATTTCCAATTCCCAAATGAAAATTTGAAGGGAGGAATGGCTTTTCTGGCGTTTCTATGGCACCAATCGCATAAATTAGAAATTTTTTTTGATAAGCGGAGATAGATATGTGTATGTGAGTGATGAAATAAGAAGCACTATTTCGAAACGATGTACTAACGAGATATAACGTACGATTGATAAATGCTCCAATTTTTAAATATTTGTATCTCAATTAAAATTGGAATAAGAATTTGACGGTGTTGATAAATCCGGTAAATCGATACTGATTCAGTATTCGCTGAACGTTTCATCTAATGTGGTCTCCTCTTAATATACGAAGTAAATATGTGTAAAATTTCGGTCAGTATTATTCTTGGTACAATTGTTCTGTTGAATTGCGTGCCACAAAAATTAAATGGAGAAGAATCGACAACGCAGCCTAACTTGCTACAATTCGTGAAAGCCATTGCAAAAGGTTCATCAGTTGCACCAATACCACATGGAGAACTTGTCAGTTATCTAATGAGATTAGTTTCCACAATCGATGCACAGGCTTCCACAATCGATGCACAGGCTGCTACTATCGAGTATGAAAAAAAACTCAACGTTATCAGCGATTGTGTGAGAAAAATAAGAAACGGTGTTAAAATAATCGAATGGAAGTACGTCAGTTGGGAATTCGCGAAACATTTCCGGCAATTCCAAATAATCATATTGCTCCTCCAGGATAAAAAAAACAATCGCACCTATTTGGAAAAGCTTTACGATGAAGACTTACTCTGCAAGTTTAAGTCAAATTGTATTTATGAAACAAAGGACATTGGTTCCGGCAAAAAAACACAAAATCGAAATCTTTCCGGCGGAATCAAATTAAACCAACTTCAAAAAATTCAAGCCTTCCTGGAATGGCTTATTTTTTACGACGAGTACAACAACGCAAGTTCGAAAGATATTCACCCTGCTTATCGCAATGGAAGATTGCAGTTTCTGAGAAACGAATTAATAACATCATTCCCGAACTTGCAACCAAGCGGATGCGCAGAGCTGAGTAAAGTATTGCGCGATGGCGCTTACTTTAAAGCTTGTGATACGATTAAAGATGAAAACTTTGATCGAAATGATCACAAGAAGGTGAGTAGCGCTGTCAAAGCTCTGCTGAAATTCTCCGATGACACGAAAAACAGAAACATAGCGCTCTGCGAAGATATTCTCACCAGAGCGTTCTCAGTGCCCCACAATGTGAACAGCATGGAAGCGGATATTTTGCATAAGCATGGTTGGGGTGGGTTCTCAGTTCCTCTTTTTTGAAATTTTATTGTTTTCAAATGAATAACAATTTATATACTCACTCTCGTCCCATCACTCAACGAATTAATAGCTGCTGGAACTGAGAACCCAGGATTTATGGGTTCTCAGTTCCAGCAGCTATTAATTCGTTGAGTGATGGGACGAGAGTGAGCATATGAGTTGTTATTCATTTGAAAACAAAAAAAAAAAAAAAAATTATTTTTTTTTGTCAAAAATTCAAAAAAATTGTAGCAAAATTTTTTTCATCCTCTTTTTGAAAAAATATTTCGTCAATTTTTGAGAAAAATTGATATTTTTTTTTCAAAATATTATAATTCTTGGTCGAATTGAAAAATTTTCAGTTTTTGGAAAATAGACCAAATTTTACTGACGACGAAACGGGAGCGAAATTTTTAAGGTGGTAGGTATACAAAAATCGAACAAATGAAAAGTAATTTTAAAAAGTTAGTTTTCATTTGTTCCGTTCTTGCATTTTTATTTCATATTATGTTTGTCTATTTTAAAGCCTCGTCATGGAAAATTGAGTGTTTGTCCCGTTTTGAAAATCAATTTCTACCCTTGTGGCGGGGAGAAGGGTGAGAAATTTTTTTTCAACGTTGATCGCCGCTCTAGTAAGGTTCATGTTACATCAACGTGTTTGGAACGGGTTTACAACGGATTCACCTGTACAATGTAAAAACCCGTTTTTAGACACTTTTTTCGTTTTTTTTTTGAAGTTTTTTTTGTTTTCATTTTTTGTTTTTGTTTTTTTGAAAGTTTTTTCACTCTTTTTCCTGGAAATATTCGTTTTAAGAATTTTTTCGTAATTTTTTTCAGTATTTATATTTTTTATTTGCAGATATGTGTATAATTAGGTATATTGTATATTTATTGTACCTATAATGTGGAAAGTTTGGTTTGCAATGAAATATTCAAATTAAATACTTTTTTTGAGATCACTTGTCGATCATTTGGAATCGGGCGGCTTGAGAAGTCCATTTCATAAACATGCATCCGAACCCAACGGTAATTTTCGCTTTGAAGGGTTGATCAAAAAAGGTGCATTTCGCCAGCCCCCCACCACCCCCATTGGGTCGAAAATGGGGTCATTCGTTTGTGCTTGTCTGTGCTTCAAGTTTGGTCGTTTGTGCTTCACCCGTTCACCCCTTCCGGAGATACGGGGAAAAGTTTGCGGGGGCCTGGCGAAACGGCAGCCCCCACCATCACCATTCGGGTCGAAAATGAAGCCATTTGTTTGTGCTTCGTTTGTGTTTACTGTTTAATATGGACATTGTACGCGTATATGTGTGATTGTCGTCTAGACACGATGTCATATTGATTGCGTTATACCTAATATAATGTATGGCACGATCGATGGTGTGTAGTGTGTACGAGAGTTAGCTCGAGGTTGTAATGGACGACGATGATGGGTGGAGACGACGCCACGGTTACGAGCCATGATAAGTAGCGTCGAGTTTGCGACTGCGTTTGAAAAATTTTCAAATGATGGAAGAACGTATTTATTGCCTAGTTGAAGAAATACGGAGTGAAACGAGACCAATGGTTCAAAATCGCCCAAATTTTGCAGAAATGAAGTCGCAAAAAATTTTAACTGTGAAGAGGTAGGACAAGAGCATGATATTTTGAGTATATAATGATCATGAAAATATTCTGATGGCGGGGGAATTCAATTTTTTGGGAGAAGAAAGAGTAATAAAAATTTTTTAAATCATGAAATTTGTTTTAAAAAATTGAAAATTGTTAAACACTTTAAAAACAAGAGAAAAATAACCAAAAATTCAAAAATTATCAAAAATTGCAAAAAACCTATTTTCTCACAAGAATTCATTTTATTTGCTCAAATCATGAAATTTATCTGAAAACAAAAAAATTGTTTGAATGCAGCCCTCCCCTCCTAAATAGCAAAAGAATTTCTTTTTTGATAGATTTTTTCAATAAGAAAAAATTTTGATTAAATTTTTTCAAATGAGAAAAAATTTAAAATTAGACTATTCAGAATAGTTGCGAGATAGTTCAAAAATTGCAGAAAATTTACTTTGAACATTTTTTTCAGGCGAGTTAATTTTCCTACCTAATTATTTGCTAAAATATAAAAATATGATGAAAAATAAAATAATGAATAAAATGAAAAAAAAATTAAATATAATTTCTTTGAAATCTCATAGATTTTCTTACCAAGCCTAAAGGTATATTTTTCTTTCGGACTCGATGCGCTGGTCTATTGAATTGACCGCATATACCTAACTACCTACTTGCGTATGTACCACTCGAAGTCCCTGCACACGCACGGTAGTACCTAGGTAATTTAAAAAAAGAAAAGAAAAACGCGCATGCATCGATTCGTGATACATTTTAAAACTAGATCCATGATTATCGACTTAGACAGTAAACAAAAGCTAATGTTTAAGTCGTGAAATTACACGGAAAACTAGTTTCTTACCGGTATACCTCCTACGTGGTAATTATAAACGCGCGATAAAGCGTTTTAATGAATAAGTACAATGTTTTGACGGTACAGACGTGAATCAGATTCGGGCCCCGATCGATATACGCGAGCGGTGCAGTGCACTGATCGTTGCATACGATACAAATCAAGTTTAGTATTCTCAGTCTGGTTGTTGACTTCTTGCAAGTTCACGGTTGTGCTTATTCGAAAATTTGGCAAAGTCCCCTCCGAGCAGTTTGGTGAAAGAAAAAAGTAGCAATTTAGAGACAAACTTGGAACACACTCCTTCAAGGTGGTTGAACTTGTTAAAATTTTTACACCAATTACTGGTTTACGTATTTTAAAATTGTACCTCTACGTCTGAGAATGGGTAAAAGCGACGAAAAACAAGTACAAATTTCGTATTCGTTGTAAATGATATCTAATTTGGATTCTGGTATGAAAATTCGGCTATATACTTAGTTCGCAGGTTTGTTGGCACTTTTTTTGATAACGGTTCGTACGTGTTAATACACGTGCGAAATTGCGTTTCTTTTTTTCTTGATTTTGACGGGGAGAAGGTCGGATTGGAAGGTATACGAAGATGATTTTAAATTTCCAGTCGTGTCGGTCGGCCGAGCACGATAAATCGTCTATATTGGACGTTAATGGAAGTATAATTGCTTCGGAAATCAATTTCCTCGGCCCCGTAATTATTTGACAGGTTTTCGTTGAATCGAAACTCGAAGAGCTGGAGAAGAGGTATCGCATCGAAACCGGAGAGAGAATTCCGAATAATCGATAGAAAATTTAAAAGACGTGGAAAACGAGCGAGTGGTTTCCAAACCGCTTGTTTTATGCGGTAATTTTTCTATAAAACGAAAATAAAAACTTTATTCGATGGCATTCGATAGGGCGAAGCTTGAAAATAGAGAAAAAAAATTAATTAAACCAGGTTACGCTTTTAATTGAGTATCCATCACGCTCTTGTTATAATTACGATCGTGCAAGGTGTAATTATAGACGCATATTAATATCGAAATTAGGCAGCCCTGCGTACGTAGGTATATTAGATACGTTTCTCGACGCCGCAGAACTCTCGTATAAAATGTTTCTTTGCCGGGTTGCTCGTATACTACACGTACACACACACACACATATCTAACCGTATAGAGAGCAAGAGGGAACACGGACGACTAAAGAAGATAGATGGTTCGTACCGCACCGTCAATTTGATTTATAGCTAGTCGTGGCTGCCATGCGGTGTGTATGCTATGGTTCTCGATACGACTGCACGGCCATCTTGCCTTGCATCCGAAATCCTCTTCTTTGGCCGATCCAAAATATACTATTGGAAGCTGTAATCCATTCATCATTGTCATAACACCAAGATTAACGCCTAAATTATCAAGGCGTGGCGATGCAAGTGCGATGTGAGATTTCCTGCGTTCGAGGCTCGAAATTAGGCGTACGATTTTTTTCACAATTTTTTTTTTCGCTAAATAACCACAGCAGTCTTTGCGGGTTTCGTTGATTAATTTTTTTTTTTTTGCTGCTGTTGGATGGCCGGTGAATGGGACGGTGGTGCAGGGGGATTGAAAAGTGGTTTTAACCGCGAGTGTATGTAAATTGGCTTAATCGATTTGGTGAGTGTTTGAATTGGCCCGAGGCAGCCGATAGTAGTATTAGGTGGGTTATTTATCGAGTGGCAAATTTTTCACGCAACTCGAGAATTTCACCTGCGAGCCGATCGGGTTTGCGGAATGATCGATGATTGATTTAGTATAGGTAAATTTATTGTGTCCGAAGGTACTGATCGACAGGTTGGAGTTGTTGGTGTTGAAAATAAGGCCCTCTCTCCCCTCGTCTTTCACGCGTTTAATTTTCTCAATGTTGGGACTGCGAACGAAAAATTGATCATTTTCGTTAAATTCCTTCAGTGCTTCTCGTATTAGAATTATTTCAAGTTCGAGGTAATTTTTAAATGTTTCCAAATTATTATTTTTTTTTGAAAATTTCTTCAATTTTCTATCATTTTACCTAAATTTTTTCTCATTTTTCAAGTTATCTCATTTCAATTATTTTCAATTTTGCATGATTCTGATTTTTTTCTTATTCTGTAATTTTTCTTATCTCAATCGTCACAATTTTTTTTCAACTTTGTAAAATTTTTCTTTTGATAATTTTTCAACTTTTCATCATTTTTTCCATTTTTTTCAAATTTTTGGTGAGGTAATTTTCCAGTTTTCCAAAAAAATTTTCTTAATATGTTTTCCAATATTTTCGTGTTTTTTTTTCAATTTTTTCAAATTACTTTTTTTTTTGAAAAATTTTACCATTTTTCAAATGCCTAATCTTTTTTTTAAAATCAATTTTTCCAGATTATGGTATTTTTTCACTGCTATATTTTTTGAATTTTATTTGTTTTGTAGGTTTTATTATTTCAAATATTTCTAATTTTTTTAATTTTCAATTTTTTTTCTTCATTTTTTTCATTTTTTCACATTTTCAATTACTTTTTCGATTTTTTGTTTATTTTTGTTGTTGTTTTTCAAAATACTGTTTTTTTGTGAATTTCTCCTATTTCATCCTATTTTGATTCCCCCCCCCCCCCCCCTTTTTGTTTTTTAAACACTTTTTTTTTTTTTTTTTTTTTTTTTTTTTTGTTTTTTTTTTTTTTTTTTTTTCAAAAATCTTTTTTTTTTTGAATTTTTCCTTTTTCACCCTTTTTTGTTACCCCCCCCCCCCATATTTACTTTTTTTTTCAATTTCTGAACAATACGAAACATAATTGAAAATTTTTGCTTTGAAATGGAGTTGAAAAAATTTCTCAAAAACTGAATCAATTAATCAAATTAGAAAAATTTAAGAAGGTGACGTACATTGTGCAGTTCAAAATAATGACCATTGTCCATTTTCAAAGTCAAAACCCTGGAAGATGAAATACGTAGCAACTAGCTCGAGTTGAACATAAGCAAGCACCGTACGTCTTTTTCTATCCACGAAAATGAAGTTTGCGCTCAGTTCCACCGGATGAGATTTTTTTACCACAATTGTCCCCTTTTCCAATTAATTTCCTGCCTATTCCTTTCCATATACCTCGACGAGTTTCTCCAACTTTCTAAAAAATCAAAGTAGGTCACTCGTCTCGCAAACTAATTCTTGGAACAATATCTATTTCAAAACACCCTTCATCCTTCATTGTTGTTATGTATTTATACCTTCAACGGCACCGTGTATACCTTTGCCAAAAACACACCACGCACCAACGAGGTGTATCCTTTTCATATGTCGATTTTCTCTTTCGCGGTACCAAAGGCTTCTCCGGGTAGTCCGAAAAGTAGGTCAGCACTTCCTAGACAAAAAAGTCAACCCAGGTAACAGGTAAACAATACCAACGATGGTGTTTTGTTGATTGTATAAAGGTAGTAAAAGTGGTAGCTTATTGGAACTGGAGGGTCGCCTGCTGCTCTGGCTAGTCGATGGTGTGTTTACCTACGTGACGGTGAAAGCGAGTACGCGACGTTTAGATTCATTTTCAGAAGACGATTGATGAATTGGCGTAATACGGTGGCTACTGGCTGGTGCTAGATGTTAGCTACTGGTGTCAGTTTCATTAGTCATTCGTGGTCGAAAGGGTTCTTGACGGGGGAATACCACAAGAGGCACCGGAGTACATTTTGCCACGAGTTGGATCGTGAACAAGTCGTGGATTGGCGAGGAAGAGGGATTTTTTCTGAAGTGTGATTTTATTTATTTTTATTTTTCAAATTCATTAATTGAAAAATTATTGAAAATTATGAATTTTTTATTTTATTTTTTTCGTGTTCCTTTCCATCAGTCTAAATCTCGCTTTGCTTAATAGGTAACTCGTCAATTGACTGTGCTGTGAATCTCATTTTAGACGCTATGGGCTCGAATAGGCCCAACATAAATTGACTCTGGTCCCATAGATTATGCGTACGTTTTGATGAAGTAGACGCGATAAATCGTCGCCTAGTTAGTTCCATTATTATTATGCATTATGATAATGTAATTTGTACGTCGCGTTTACGTATACGTACGAGTATACGCAGTGCGACGACGAGTCAACTCGACGTTGAAAAATGCCAGCTAATCTACGCGCCAGAAAACACGTATACGAACACGAAAGACGCGCGAGAAAAAAATGAAAAAGAAACAATACTCTCGTATAGCTATACGAGGGTGGGAACGTTGAACTATGGGGCAAGCGCGAGAATCTACATTAAAATGGAGTTTCTTTTTAAGCGCATTTTCCGCGTACATTCGGGTGCGAATATTTACGAGTACGGTGATAAATCAAATCAGCGTTTTTTTTGCACTTTTTACTCTTTCTCTCTCTCTCTCTCCGTGAGGCTTTTCCTTTTTTTTTTTGGAAACGTGTTAAAGTAATTTTTCAGTTTTGTGTACGCGCCACGCCGGTGTGTATAGGCGTATGCGCTTCTCTCTCTCTCACTCTTTTGGCCATGTATACGCAAAGGGTGCTGATTACAGTTTTCCGTAAATAGTGCCTGGGCCAGCTTCTCGTGCTGCCGCGTATCGTATACACACCGGGTTACTTTAGAATTCGTTGCTTTTTAGGGGTAATAAATAAGGTTAAGTTTTTCTCGCCGCTTCGCCGAATACGTAAAGAGAGCTTGCCCAAAAGTAGGTACCTGCGTGGCAATTGGCTGCCGGCTACTGTTTGCAGGTGGGCGAATTTTTGAGCACCACTGCTCGCGCGAGATTCGGTATTAACATTCGAACTCGGTACATTCATCTTTGGACTCTTTCCCTCCTTTTCGTTCGGTTCGTTCTTCCTTCTTCGCTTCTTTATTTTTTGCAACAGCAGCAGGGCGAAAACGTACCTAACGTAGGTGGAAGCGGGCGAATCTTTTTCCACGGCGCTCGGATGGAAATTCCTATCGCAGTTTGCCTATGTTTTGCGCCTGCACCCGGCCCTACGTATTATTCCATTTCACCTTGACACGTAGCTCCGGCCCCGAGTAATTTATAACCGTTCCTTAATTGGTTTCCAGTGTATTTTAAATAAATAAAATCAAACGAATTGCCTTTTTCCGCCCGCCTCGCGCAGTCGAACCCGCCCGCCCGAATTGCGAATTTCAATTTTCCACTCAGTTAGGACTTATAGTAGGATATCGTATATTGTACTCGCGCCCCGAACGAAAGATAGGTAGGTTTTTTTTTTTTGTAGCGTGCGAAATCCCTGCTTTTAACCATACAGCGTTATTGTAGCGCGATATTCATGCACGCGATGCAGATCGTCCACCTACTCGAAACAGCGCCGCGCGCAAACCGACGACGACGACGACCTTAGCGACCTTATAGAATAAAACTGACCGGCCCGAATAAATTACCGAATAGAAAAAAAGCTACACCACATAGCGAAAATTTTTCGTCAACTTGGTCATTTACCAGAGTGAGAAGTAGTTGCCCGGTGAGTGCTCGCATAGTATTATATTATAAATGTATACGTATTATACAGTCGTAAATCATAAAAACCTAGCGTAGAAGCCATTAAAACGATAAAGAACTCATTTTCCATTTTACCAGTATATTCGGCATACCATAGGGCCTGGCCAAGCCGCCGCCGCGCCGCATATTATAAGTACGACGCAACGCCAAGCCGTACGATAAGAATGCTACACTATGCATTTGGAAAAAAGAAACCATAGCATCTGGGTAGGACCACTTTACCTCCAAATGGTACGATCACCTTACAGTTAACCGATGTTTTTCTATTATACTTGTCATCTAAATCCCACATTCGAGTGTGTTTAGGTTTTTTTTTTGCCCCCCTTTCGCATCTCCCTCTTATTGTACGGTTGGTTCTGCGTGCAGTAGAGAGATACGAGTGTTTTTTCTAAACGCGTATGTAGTTTTTTCTTACTTTTTTTTATTCGTAGAGCTCTGATTTATGGAGCTATTTATAACGTCAGCTCGGATGCTAGATTGGATTATGTTTACTTAACGAATGTAAAGGCGTTGGATATTCGTCATTATCATGGAAGAGAGTTGGACGCGCAGGAGGCGAAGGGACGAGCGATATGTAATGGTGTAGCCACTAATTCTTCTCCGATGTGTATTAATTGCCTTGTGGTTTTTTTTTTTGGTGTGCTTGGAAAGGGTCTTGAGAAAAGATGAAACGAGGCGATGACGAAGTGTTGGAATGAGTGAAAAATGGTACGTATGACGAAATTTTAATGCAGCTATGTTCGCGGTTATGATATAGTCGAAGGAGTGGGATAGAAATGAGTGTTGAACGGAGTGTTCGAAAGAGTGACTCATAAATATGATTTTTAGAGTTTTAAAATTTTCATGGGCTGATGCCGTTGCAAAATAAAGTTAGATAAAGAAGTTTCAAAGAAAAAATTGTGGAAAAATAAGTAGTGTATGAAATCACTTACCATTAAATTTTTTTCAACTCTGCTAATCGAAAAATTGTTATGACATTGTTTAGTCAAGTTTTTTCAAGAATTTTCCAGCAAAATTTGGTAGTAAAAAATTTTCAAAAATGTTGTAAGTAAGTAGCAAAATATTCCCCGAAAAATGTTAGTAAAATTTTGTAGCAAAATTTTCCCAAAATTTTTTTAGTAAAATATCTAGTGAAATATTCCCCCAAAATTTTTAGTAAAATTTTGTAGTAAAATTTCCCCAAAAATTTTGTAGTAAGATTTCTCCAAAAATGTTGTAGTAAAATTTCCCCAAAAACTTAGTAGTAAAAATGTTGTAGTAAAATTTCTCCAAAAATTTTCTAGTAAAATTTCCCCAAAATTTTTTTAGCAAAATTTCCCCAAAAATTTTCTAGTAGAATTTCCCCAAAAATTTTTTAGTAAAATTTCCCCAAAAATTTTTTTGTAAAATTTCCCAAAAAATTTTGTAGTAGAATTTTTCTGTGAATTTTGCAGCAAAATTTCCCTTGAAATTTTGTAGTAAAATTTTTCTGAAAATTTTCTGGTGAGATTTTCTAAAAAAATTTCTAGTAAAATTTTGGGATATTCTGTAGTCTCGTTTTAGCAATCATTTTTTGATCAAGTTTTACCTGCAATTTTGTGGTCAAATATTCCCAGAAATTTTTGTAGCAAAATTTTGTTGTGAATTTTACTAAATATGTTACTGAAAATTTTGTGAAATATTTTCTAAAATCTATAGCTGGGTTCAGGTTATGCCAAAAATTTTCTTGTATTTTCAAATATTTTGAAGCTATATTTCATTAAAAGTTTTTGTGTAAAATATTCTTTAAATTTTTTGTAATATCCCAAAATTTTGTTTAAAAAAATTTCTGGTCATATTGTGCTGAAAAAGTAGTAAAATTTTCCTGATAAGAAATTTTGCACCGTAATTATATTCTCAGATATTTTTTTAGTAAATTTTTCTGCGACAAATTTGTTGTGTAAATTTTCTCGGAAATTTTTGTACTTTTTAAAGCTTCCCAAAAATCTTGTAAAATTTTTGTATCCGTGAAAAAAAAATTCAAAAAGGTGATTAAATTTTTGTCACGGTTTCAAAGAACACCCTCTGTTTGTCTCTTCCTATACGACCTTCAAGCGAGTATTTCTTCGTGTAAACAAATAGACCAAATTACATTGAACCCTCGATGAATAGCACCCTCCTCAAAGCACGGAGGTTATAAATACGCGCAGGTACGTCGCCATATACCACAAGAAAGCGAAGAGAAAGCACCTACCATATACGTATGATGGTGCGACAGCGATACGCTTTTCCCTCAGCATCAAATCACTCAGTCGCTTTTAATTTGTAAAGAATACACTCGACGCGGTGCCGGAGAAGAGTCCGGAGAGGACGGTATAAAAAAGGTACACCGAAATTGCGCTCCGACTTTCGGAGCTCGGCTATATATACGTAAGGCGGCGAGAGAGAAGCAGATCCGCCACCTATAACCCCGAAGATCTCCGCAGATTAAATTAACGCTGCGGCGGCCGCGTTGGCTGGCTGCGTTTCGCCTTCGCAACGTAAAAACAATTTACCCGAGTTAGCAGATTTATTTCTGGGAATTAAAGCGGATAAAAGGGCGCATAAAGGTCGACACGACAATTTTATGACACCCGGTAAAGCCATCGTAACGTTTACGGTTTCCACTTCTTACTTGCGAGTTATACGCGCGGAGGATGGCGCTGCTCCTCGCACGGGTTTCGCACACGTTTGCGGCTGCGATGCGACGGGTACGACGGCCCGCAGTCGAGGTCGGTGCTTTAATTTACTTCCATGGCCGGACTTAAAACTAATCTTCGTTAATTGAGATGGCCTCTTATTACGGATGGCCAAATTTATATTTACGTTGACTCGTGTTTTAGTTCGATTAAGCGGAAAAATTCGCACGTCGCATGTACCACACACCGGTCGTAACGCTGTAGCCTTCTTTATACCTCTATGGCTTTAGCCGCTCCAGTCCCTTCTTTGCCGCAGATTCGGTGTCCGTACGCTGCTATTTTTCACCTTATTCGCCAAATACTCCGAGATGCGACTTTTATATACCGTTATATACCGTTCGCTAGACTTTTTTTTTTCTTTTTTTTTTGCGTAGGTACGTTCTGCTTGAGGTATCTACCTACTCGAATTAAAATTACGATCCTCGAGCGAGGTTTTCTGTGCAGGTACGGGTGCCTACCTATGCTGCTTGCTGTACGGTTTATTTATCAGCTGCAACGTGAAATATTATCGCAGATATTTTTTTTCAGTTCTCATTGCGGCAAAGGGTATACGAAATTTGTACGAAAATAATCCTTTTATTGCACAATGATCGTCTCTTTTGTTCTTTTGAAATTCTCATTTTTATACTTTTTCAAATGATCGAGATTATTCAATTCTGGGGAACCAAAAAACACTTCTACTATGAAGTTTGGTCAGCTGAGCTGCCTAGGGATTTTTGGCGAATTTTTCAAAGCATGAATATTGGATTTTATCAAAGTTGAAAACTTAAATTCCGTTCGTGTTATATTTTTGAGCTCCCAAATCGATTTGAAACGGTTTCAAAACGTTTTGGAGCTGCTCTTCGTCGCTTCTTTCAGATTGAATTCTGACATTTTCATTTCCGTTACTCAAATTTGAATTCCTAAAAATTTACGAGAAATCGAAAAATGTTGAAATTTTGGCTAAATTGAAAAAAAAAATCAGAACAGGAATTTTTTGTGAAATTTTTTAATAATGAAAAAAATCTGAAAAATGTTCTCAAAAATAGTTTCAAAAATCGAATAGCCCATCCAATTTGGAAAAAAAATCCAGTTAAAAAGCCAGTAGTTCTGTTTGAAAAAAAAAAAAAAAGAAAACGAACGAGAAAAAATTCAAGCTCGAAATCCTATTACCATCGCTCACCTTTCGCCTTCGTAAATTCGTATCACGTTCGTACTTACCTTCGTTCACTAGTCGACAAATGAGATTTCCAAACAGACGAGCGAATAAAATAGAAAGGAAAAAAAGTAAAAAAAAAATTACGACACCGAATGAACGAGGAAGGAAAAAAACGATGCCAAGAATTTAATGAATTTTAATCGGCATGATTTAAATCGTAAACGAAGTTTTAAAAGCGAAAAAAAAATACAGCTGAGGGTATTTCTCTTATGGTACGTGGTAGGTAGGTTGCACAACTCGCAGACGTCGGTGTTTGGAAGAATGGTCGATAAATTGCCATTTTGGGGGGGGTGCATTTAGCTTTATATTACCTCGGAGGCTGCGAAGGTGAACGTGAACTGCGACTTTGTCGAATATAAAACCATCAGCTACGTCGGGGGAGTGTAATAAGTAAAATAAAAATTACGCAATTAAAACGACGACTTGTTATAATGATACGAAACGGTTGAGCGGTATTTTATGTATAGTGACGGTGCGACGTTTGCTGCTGGGAAAAAGCATACAGAAGAGAGTTTCGTGTGCCTCTTGGCGGACGAGAAAGGGGCACAGTATATGAGAAAAAGAAAAAAAAAGGCGCGTATAATTTTTATACACGTCGCAGGCTACATTATTACGAAAGAAAGGAAGAATAAAAAAAGGAGAAGAAAGATAGAGTATTATATGTGTATAATCTAAATAAGGGGTAAAAATGGCAGCCAGAAAAATTCTTGTGTCTTGCAAAGAGATACGGCGCAGACCAGACGTATTTTCTCCCTTGTGCGGATCGCGCGCTCGAGACCGTATTTTTATCAACCCCTAACTCCCTTCGGAGTTCAAATTTAAAACGTGTCTCACATAATTTTGTCGTCGTTTTTTTCCTCTCTTCGGTTGCTTTTCTCTCCTTCTGCATGGCCCGAGCTTCGTCTTTTTTTCCCCGTGCGAGCTCGAGTTTTTTGTTTTTCTTACACGGTACGTAATTCTACCTCTCTCTGATATTTCCAAGTTTCGCACCCTCCTCTCCGCGCCCTGCCGTCGAGCCTCGCGAGGTGGCGTGGCGTGTACCGAGGATACGTATTATACACTCGCGGTATACCTATATATATGAAAAAGTGCACGCCGCCTGTACACTCCCCGGAGTGTTTTAACTTAGTCGGCTACTTATTTTGCTTTAAAATTTACGCTTTCTTCCTTCGTTGACTAATTATACGGCTTTTCCTCGCGCGCAGCTATCGTGTTGCCGCCGCCCCCGGTGCCCCCGATCTTAGGTATATATATATAGGAGAGTTAATTTACGCCCCCGGTTTAGAAATACCTACCGTCTGAAATATAAAGTATAACGCCATCTAAATTACCCGTTGTTTTGGAGTTTTCCAAAGCAACTTACCTTATATATAAAAGCATTTTTCCAGGCTTCTTTTTTTCGAACCCTCCGCCGCGGTCTCCATCCGAGACTAGCTCGGCGAAACCGGCGCGGCGTTGTTTTTCATCCTGCCCTTCTCCGCCCTGCTCGCCGTGCTTTTTCTGTTGCTCTGTGTATAGAAGTATAGTCGGTTCGCGAGGCGTATACTATAATAGTAATTAAGCACTAAATTACGACGCTGCGTAAATGAAAATTTTGTGTTCGAAAAAATATGTTATTAGAATATTTTTATTTTCGCGTGTTCTGCGCGTTCTGTTGCCGCGTTTTTTTCCCGGGTTCTTCTTCTTCTTCTTTCAATTCTCGCTTTCGGGGTTTAGTTCTTTTTTTTTCGTTTTTGCTGAGACTCGACGAAATACGTGGCGCGGTGGTGTAATCTTGTAATGGCTTATTTTACATAATTAGTGTACGTGCTGTGTACAGCCGCACAACAGAGAGTTATATTTCGGCAAATCGGGAGATATTCGCAGGCTGCGTAGGTTTTTTTTTCGTCTCCAGCTTTTCGGCCATCGCCACGGCGCGTTGAACCTGTTGGATAAATTTATGGATACGATGAATCATATAAGTACATTAAATGTAATGAAACACGGTAGATTCGGTGGCTAGCGCCAGTAGCCATTATGTCTAATTGGTCGAAAATGGTGCATCGCGAGTGCAATATATGGCCAGCAGAGGGCTTCGAATAAATGCAACGTTGTGTATGCATTTTGCGCGCACCATAAGTACACGCTGGATAGGGTTATTTAGGTGAATGAATTTATAACGAACGTAATGTTGCAATGGTGTGGTATCGTGCTACAGAAACGAGTCGCGAAAAAGCCTGCTACTATACTGGGAATGCGAATAATCTGGCTGGAAAAAGTCACCAAGTCACGAAATCGGTTGCATAAAAATACGACGTGAATATGTATTGAATTGTCACGATTGGGTGTAGAAAGTAGAAACCGCGTGGAATTTATGAAAAATGATATCATTTTGTTAGCTGAGTAATTTTTTTTCCAGAAAAATTATGTTTTTGAATTGGAAAAATGTTTTTAAAAATTTTTTAAAAAAATCCGAAAACTTTGAGGAGAAAAAATCTTTGTGGTCCCCTTAACCTCCCGGATTTTCTCTAAAGAAAAGAAACGTAGAAAAACAAAAAAAAAATATGTGAAGAATTTTGAAAGATTCACTAAAACTTGATTTATTGAGAAAAATTAATTTCAAAAAAATTTTTGTTTTGGCGCCCAAAAAGGATTTTGTGAAAAGTCATCCGTCATGAGAAAATGATAGTAATTTCGGACCCCTTAGCGCAAGTATTTTCGAGGAGGGGAGCCAAAATGTGGGTAAGAATTTTGCGTTTTTTGAGAATAGATTCCAGGGAGTAAGGAGTATGAAGAAACCTGAAATTTTTTCATAATTTTTGGTCAATTTTCCATCACGTACCTAACAGCTTTTTGAAAATTTTTGAGTGGGAATTTCGACAAAAATTTACCGAAGTTTGTTCACTATTTTCTCATAAAAAAGGGGTTATTTCGTCCAATAGGATTTGAGTCAGTGCGGCGTTATCAAAAAATGAGAAGTGATCAATCGATCGTAATATCGAGCCCGTACAGATACGTCACAGTCCCCACGACTTTCTCGTGAGAAAACCCACATTCACGGGCTTCCAATTATTTTTTTTTTGTAAAAATTGAAAAAAATCCTATTTCTGAACTTTAATTGAGAATACTTTTTTTTGACGACCCCTTGTATGGTACCTACCTACAAGGTGTCCAAAAAAATATTTTATTTTTAGTTCTCGGAAATTTCAAAATGACTAATATTCGTATTTTTTGTCAATTTTTTTCTACAGGTGCCAACGGAATGAGACGAAGAGGCCGTCAAACGTATACCAGATACCAAACCTTAGAATTAGAAAAAGAATTCCATACCAATCACTATCTAACGCGAAGAAGACGAATAGAAATGGCCCACGCGCTATGCCTGACTGAAAGACAGATAAAAATATGGTTCCAAAACCGACGTATGAAATTAAAGAAAGAAATCCAAGCCATCAAAGAGCTAAACGAACAAGAGAAACAAGCGCAAGCCCAAAAAGCCGCCGCCGTAGCGTTGGCCAACGCCCAAGGAGCGAACGATCACTGAATCGAGCCATCTACGATATCAGTTCGCATTTCCCATTTCATTTTTATTTTTTGTTTGTTTTTTTTTTGTCATCATTTTTTCGATTTTTTGTTTTTCTTTCTTTATTTTTTTTTTCATTTTTTGGTTTTTTTGTTCGTTCGATGTTTTTATTTCGTTTTTTTGTCTCATTTTTCCCCTGTTTTATCGTAATTTTTTTTTCAATATTTTTTTTTTCTTTATTGTCGTTGTGTAAATTCGCGACGCGTGTGCGATTAAAAAAGCGTAAATTACCGGTGTTTTAAGTAAAAAGAAAAGTTTTATTATTTTTTTTATTTAAATTTTAAATTGTATTATGTCGATAGTGTATAAAATTTTTATGCATTAAGAAATGCTCCGAGAATCGGTTCGAGTGCGTGGCGCGGTGCGGTTCGAAGTAGTTGTTCGGTGGTTTGCGCGGTGCGGTGTGAAATGTGGTGTATATCGAGAGTACGGGCATGTGCAATATTCATAGTATACGATGAAGATGATGATGGCTGCATTCGATGAATGGATGCGCGACAAGGCGCTATATGCGGTCGTTTAAGGTAAGTCAGTCGCTTGCATGCTGGATTGGTGCTGGCGCTCGGTTAGATGTAATACTAACGTATAGGTCTACATTTAAAACTAAAATGATGGCCGAATATTACTGGTTTGCTATGGAGAAGGAGGGGGCCGACGTTGACAGGTTTTAATAAATGGCCCTTCTGATGTGTATTTGGAATAGGTCGACGGTTTAGAATTAATTTTGATGTATTTGGGAGGTATTTGTTTTCGTTTTTTTTTCACTCGATTATTTGGAAATTATCCCCCATAATTTACTTGATCGAATATATTGAACCATAAATATAAATAATTTATTCTAGTTTTTCAACTGATACTTTAATAATTTTAATTTAATTTGTTTTAGACTTTTTTTTCCAAAAAAATATAATTATGATATTCTTGCTCTTGATGCGTAATTTTTTCAAGTCACAATTTTTAATAAATATTTTTTTCATTCTTCAGCATAAAATTTTTTGGGTATTCAATTTTTTTTTTGAACCACAAAAATAGAAAATTTCAAGTTTTGTCCAAGTAATGTCTCAATATGTTGAAAAGACTCAAACGGAATTTCAAAAAAGTAGGCATTGTTTTCCCAAGTCTCGAATATTCAAATTTCGATTCAAGTTTTTCGTACAAAATGTACCCTGATGATGGTTCAAAGATAACCACATCGAAGAAACTCAATCCTGTTGCGATAAAAATTAAATCGCGTTCCTGGGACCAATTAATTTCAGCCAAATTATTACACAGTATAATATTCGAAACGGAGGAAAAATTAGTTGCCAAAATTATATTGTATAATAATCACAGCCTATCTTTTCGAAAATATAACGCCGCAATAAAATACGCCAAGCAGCGAATTTATACTGGTATGGTATATCTATTGTAAAACGTTGGTATACACAGTATAAAGCTGATACCACTGGTGGGTATATTTTATGGTAATATTCGCGTGCAACTTGACCCGACTCTATGATACGTATTTCTATATTTAGAATGGCCGTTGTCGTCATCGTCGCATCGGTCTAACAATAATGCAATTTAATTCGGAAGTACGATAATATACTCGTCGTGTACTATTATTAAACGTCCAACGCGAAATTAGCATTTGATTGAGCCACCGACGAGAAGACGCATCAGAGATGAACGTCCAGTTATTAGCGAAGATGGCCATTGAGCGACTAAATTTAAGGAAGGGGCTGGTAACGATGTGTGAGTGGTCGGGTACGGTTAGATTCGCTCGTTAGAAATATGAATTTTATTGTGAGCCAGACGATAGGCTGTAAAACGAATGACATTAACCCTCTTTTAATGAAACTGCAGTGATGAGGGAATTCTTTCCGCAGCAATTATCACCCTATTGGCGTGCACGGTAAATACAATCATACCAGTGAGTGATTCGAAAATCACGAGAAGTGGATCAATTGACTTTTAACGTTTCAAATGGTCATGGAGCTCACAGTTCTGGTGCAGACAAAAGAAAATCCTGGAGTTTTTTCACCCTCAAAGCTTTTTCAAATTTTTCTTTGAATTTGCGGGCGGTGATATCTGCCTTTTAAAAACTGTTTTTTCTTCATTTTTCCAATATTGATTGATTTTTGTGCTTTTTCAAGTACTCGCATTTATACGCTCTCAAAAACCCTGCTTCAGCCGAAATTGTTGATTTTTCATAATTTTGATTATTTAAATACTTACTCAAGAGTCAAGATCTGGTCAAGATTTTCGGTAAACCCAAAAAATGATCGAATGAAAAAACTAATTATGGATTCGAGTTCAGCTGGTCAAACTATCCGGGTTCAGACCCTTTGGACTATAATTTTGTTAAAAGTATTTTTTCTTCTATTCGTTCAGTTTCAAAATTTGATTTTTTATCAAAAACATGGATTTTGGCAGTATCATTCCCTAGTCTTTTCATCCAATCTGGAGAATTGATAGCTTTTTGGTGATAATTTACTCCTGCGTGTATCCTCTTCAGTTTTCAAACTAGGCAACCAATCTGGCATGATATTGGTGAATAGACCACCCGATATAATATGTTTGATTGTTCGATCTGTATCTAATTTAGGATGGTCCTTATTTTAAAAATTCGAAAAAAAATTTGGCTACCCTCCTAAAATGGTTACCTATCATGAAAAAAAAAATTCCTGAAAATTTCAACCAAATCGATTAATATTAACCCCTGCCTCATCCCCCTTGAAGTTTGGAAATAGCGATAGCGCGTCGCGTCATCGCTATCCCACGTACCCGCGTGGTGTTGGCTCGTT
>FIZT01006427.1:0-12967 GCA_900065295.1 Paracoccus marginatus
GCTCCGAATCAGAAGTGTTTGATGACCAACGCAACAGAAGAGGGGGGGGGGGTATCGCGTCGTTGATTTTATGGGAGTTTTTGTATGTTGATCAAGACACTTTCATGGGCATTTTGGCGTAAAAAATTCTCCCCTCAGTTCATCCCTACCCAATCCATCAAATGAGCTAATTCAACTAGAAATGACATTTGTGCTGAAAATCGATGCCAGATTGCAAACGGAGAGGTGACTTTATCTGCTCGATACAGCAGCTTTTTTCAGCAGAAATGAACAAGAACCTTGGTGACCACTAATGATGTAATAATAATTGGGAAACATTGAAAATTTCCAATGATGAACAGTACGTAATAAGTGGACTTGATTCACTCGAAAAAAAATTTTTGAATGATTTTCTGCAGCTTTGAAAAGTTGACGATTTTTGAAAAATCAATAGATAATCATTCAATTGACCTAATTTACAACGTAAAAGATTCTCAATTTTTGTATTTTTTTTTCGGGATTCTTCTGGCATTTATCATCCACATCCATTCTGGCGTTGTTGTCTTCACCTCTCTCACTTCCCTTCCACTATCTTCTCTATTTGTTCGTTTTACCTACAATACTTCTATCGAAAAAAAAAAAAAAAAGTCGAGTACTCTTTCATTACATCAACTTGAAAATAAATTCAATGAACAGTTAGCAGTTACCTTTCGTATAAATGCAATTGATCTCGTAAAAATAAAACTTGCGGTAGATTGAAATTTTCCTCCTTCTAAACACGCCACAATAGGAATTTTCCAATTTGATTTTAGCGTTTTTCCCCCTCCTATACGTATTTTTGTTTGTCGAACTCGAACTGCACGATATATACCCATTACCTACCTACCTATGTTACGAAAGTGAAAATAAAAAAACGTCAAAGTTTTGATATCGGTTTGAAACGTCGCCGGGTTACGAGTAGGTATTTTTTTCGCTGCCGTATCATAGCGTTCGAAATAACGCAATTCACTCTCCCGCAAAGTTAGTTTTTCATTTCGTTTTACCCTTTTTGTAACGACGATTACTTTTTTTGCCATTATTTGGAATCGATCAGAGTGAAAAGTTTATCACGGGCAATTGAGTTGTCCCATGCAATTCACATATCAATGAGAAATTTACCCCTTTTTTCACGCGTTTCGCTATTTCACGCAAATCGGTTTCCGAGTAAGCCGCAACCGTGTATAACGTTTATTTTTATTTTTTTTTCGCCTTCGTCTTTTTTTCTTTTTTTCGGAAACGTTTAAGCAAATCGGAATCTATAATATAGTATACACGGTACATATATAGCGAGAGATTTATACGATGTATTATTCGTAATGTGATGGATTTACTTTTTTTTTTGGGCGGTTTTTTATCCTATACCATCTGGAATTATACGGTGTAATTTTTTTTCCAACTCTTCGCGTGTAAAGTCTATATCTCATCGATTATACGAGTATGTGTAGTGTATACCTAGACCCCTACCCTTTCGCGTTCGCGCATATGAGATATAGAAAGAAATCTCGAGGGGTTTGTAAAATGCGATTACCTAAAATGTAATTCGAATTCGGCAAATTTTTTACGTGTGATGAAGGCGAAGGCCTATAGCATACGGTAAATGGTCGACTCGTACTTTGATGACGTCACTTCGTAAACAGCTGCAAATACTCTTGAAATGTTAAAACACTCTACTTACTGCACTCGAATCAAGGGTCATCGTTCCGTTTTCAAGTTTGAGATTTCCTAGCATAAGTATAGTATTAGAGTAGTCGAATTGACCCTCGTCATATAATACGAGACAAGAAAATGAGAACGTGTTGCTGTGGATATTAATCCGATTAATTCGTTTTCTTCCCTTTTGTCGTGTCCAAGTCTTGAGTAAAAAGCCAAACGTGTGTAGGTGTAGTATACTCTGAAGCGGTGATGTACGAGTTTTACAGTATAGGTGGCGCTACGAGGCTAGAATTTTTTTTCTAATTGCTTACTACGAATTACGAGTGTGTGCTGTCAAGAGTGAGGCAGGAAATAAATTTTTTTTGATTTCATTTTGCGGAGCAGCGCTTGTTTAGAGTCATTTTTTTGCAGAAATAATATAAAGCGTTTATTTTAAATTTTTTTCCATGCTTTAGTCATTCTATGTATCTAATTTTTTTTGTAAATTTTTTTGTTTCAGGTAAGTTCACCAATATTGTACCTCGTCTTCTCGTCATATTCCATTTAAACGAATCCAACTTCTTCGAAGTCATAAAAAAGAAAATAATAACCAATTTCAACCTGCCTAGAGGTAGACCTACCAACGTCTTAAGGTAATCCTACAATTTATCCTTTGGAAAAAAAATCCACCATAGGAGGAAAAAATAAGCGAGCATTTTCAATCTATTTTCCCGCTTTTTACGTGTATACGAACAGTATAGACTTCGACTCGCGGAATTCTTTCCAAATCGCTCGCATTACTTACCTACCTTAACGTTAAACAATAAAAAGGGGGTAAATTCAAAATAAACCGAAGCGGAAGTGTAAAAAGAAAATAGGTCTAAGTTACTCTTATACATACTTTTTCTTCGTTCACCCTTGAGTATTGTACACACACAGACCTAAGTATACGTATCTATATAGGGAAGACGTGTATAAAACTTTATACGCGTTATCCCATTTAAACATCCGCCTACCTACGCTACACTACAGCGCCCAAAGAATACACCAATGCTCGACTTCTTTAGTAGAATTTAAATAAGCGACCGAGTCAACGAAAAAGATGTTTGTCGAGTATTAAGTCAAGTGGTGTTTAATGAGTTTGACGAAAAGTTCGCGCAGTGGTGGAGTCTCGTTTTCGTTTCGTAATTTTTCTCAAACGTTTTTATTCGCGTCGAGCTTCTGAAAAGATATGGATGTAGTGAGGAACGCGACGAGTTATGGCAGATTAGGGTTTTATAATGTGTAGATTAAGTTCTGCGTACGTAATATACCTACTTCTGATTATTCTTTTGAGACGTCTTACAGGTGTGGTTTGCGGTTGCAAGTGTATCATGAATGGTTTTTGAGGTTGTTGAAAATTATATTTTTTTGGTGAAAGAGGGAGATAAGGGAATTTTTTCAAAAGAAAAATCTTGGAGAAGATTGTATATCACCGATGAAATCAGAATTGAAGATCTAAGTATTTTGAAAATTTTTTATCGCGAATTTTTTTTTAATTCTTATAAAAAGAAGTGTATTTTTTCAGCTAAAAAAATTAGCATGAAAAAATCATCTCAAAAAGAATGTTAGTATTTTAAAAAAATTAGATATGCTGGAAGAATTAATTTTCTTTGAAGAAATTATTCTCGAAAAAATTAATCTCAATTTTCTATCCCTCTTCCATCCTCCTTCCTCACCCCTTCCTCCAAAAATTTTCTCAATTGAAAAAAATCCTCCATAATGATGATTTTTCCTCCTGACATCAGAATAATAGTAGGCATCCTTCTTGGGAAATATGTAGGTATAATTTTTTTTTCAGGTTTTCAAAATACAAAAAATGTTCATTAAAAGCATTGGAAAAATATTTTTTCAAATTCACAAAAGTTCTTGAACCGGGAGGTTTATTGCGCCGGGTGGAGGCGGCACTGTAATACAATATTGTTAGCAAATAGTTCTTCGATGTTACGAGTGCTTTGTTTAATTTGAAAGATTAGATTTTTTGTGCCGGCCGTCCCGTACGGAGGTACGTTACGCGTTTGATAAGGAGTTAGTCGTGCTATTTTTTTTCATGCCAAGTTTCTTCTCAAGTCATTCATTCGTTACACGCATTTTCGATATGATTTCTTGTAATTTTGTTTCGTAATACACACAACTGATACATATTCGAAGAGTTACCATTTCATTTATCTACGAAAGAGATTCATTGATCAAGTGGTAAATTCGTCAACAAAGAGTTACCCGCTTCCATACCTACCCGTGACAGTGGTCCAACTTTTATCAGGGCCGTGCAGAGAAAATCGGGGCCCGAAGGGAAAAGACGTGCGAGCAAAAAAAAAAAATGTATCAGTTTATCACGTTATAATGCGTAATGTATGCAGAATTTATCAAAATTTACAAGTTTTTAGAGCATTTTTTTCAAAAATTATCAAAATTTTGTCATTTGGGCCCTTACGGGCCCTCAAAAAAATCACGGTCCTGAGGGAAACCCCCCTTTTCCCCTCCCTCTGCACAGGCCTGACTTTTATACTACCACTTAATTCTCAAGTTTTCACAAACTTATGACTGTCGAAGCAATAAATTATTATGTTTCCAATTTTATTGAATATTTGCCAAATTCTATGACATTTGCAATTTTAAAAAATTGATTTTAATTTTCATACCCAAAAAATTTCCAATATTTGCGGAATTAATTGTCAAAATGAAGAATGATCATTCGTTGTAACTGGTCCCGTTCAGATAAGTTATATTCTCCGCGGTGCTTTCGTGGGAAGTTCGGTGTTCACGGGGAAATGTTCCCACGTCAAGTCCATAGAGATACGTCACATTTTCCACGACTTTCTCGTGGAAAGTACGGTCTTCGCGGGGTTGTAGTTTTTATCAGACGAAGAAAAAGTTGGATATAGTTCCCTCAAATTCAAGTACATGTTAGTAATAAGTTAGTAATAATGGTAAACCAAGAATTGAAAAAAAAATCGTTAGTCCCATTCGGGGGGGGGGGGGAGCCATAACTTCTCAAAGTGAAACCTTATTTTTAAAAAATCATGGCTCATCCAGCTCCCTGGCTCGTGTTGTAGGAAACTAATTTTTTGGGGTCATTCTCCAGCCAATTCTAAGCACTCAAGTTATTTGAAATGACATATAACTGTTGAGAAAATAATTCTAAAAATAGGGGAAAAATCCCCTAGACTTTTGTACTAAGCATCTAAAATATCTTAAATCTCAAAAAATCATTCATGAAAAATTTCATTTTTTTTTTTTAATTTTCAATTTTTACCATTAAATAAAATTTGAAACTAAATAATCCTTTTCTTGAAGGTCTGTCTCAGATTTTTGTATGAAAACCCCAATCAGAAATAGTCTCTATTCCATTATCATCATTAAAGCTCCGATCCCTTGCGAAAATTGAGTCCAAAATTTCGATTCAATTTCTTCTTTTCATTTTGAAAAAATTTAGCATTAAACTATTATCGTTTCAAGTTGAAAAGGATCGTTTTAATTCTTCCCATTGAGCAACGCTTAATAATATTGAAACCTAAACGTTTATACGTGAGAGAAAAAAATTATTAATTCAAAAAAATAACGAGTATAATTAAAAGAGTTAATGAACACATATTGCGCCACGACGACGATGATCATAAACAAATAGGGGAAAATAAAAAACGAGGAAGAAAAGTTCGGGGAAAAAAACAACTCTTATACGTACGTACATTTGTATCATTTGTAAATAAGGCGAACGCAGCGTAGAGGGGTTCGTCGTTCAGCGCGTACAACGCAAAATTGCTGAAACGCGAGGAAAAGAGAGACAGAGAGAGAAAAAAAGGATGAAAAAATTCATAACCAATGGTGATAATTCACACGTGGTGCGTCGTTGAGAGCGCCTGCTGCAAGGTGAACAACTAGGCATGGGACAATTTAATGATCAGAATTTTTTTTCTGAGACTTAGTTCGTCGATACACTGGATGGACACTGAAATGAGAAAAACGTGCGGAAGAAAAATAGAATATGGGGGGGGGGGATGAAAATGAATTAATTTAGGAGTAGGTGTATCTTTATTTATACACCTAGATGCGTATAAGTATAAGCATGCTTACCTATTAAGAGTGTTCTTTGCGTATTCGTGACTTACGTATAATACGATAATAAATAATAATTGACACGTTCAGGAACGCGTGAAAAAGGCCAGTGAGGAAGGAAAAAACAACCTAAAAGAGAAAAGAGCGCAAAAAGAAAAATATGTACACGCGACGTGGTACGTATACTACACACAGGAGCGTGGTACAGCGATAACGTGTATGGGTATACGTACTGGAGAGAAAAAGGACCATAGCATGCAGGAAATTCAAATGCACACGCTTCCGCTTGAAAGGTTTCGGCATCGGTATGGCACTGCGCTCGGCCACGGACGCTATGCCACCGCATAGAGGGGATGGTAGGCGGGAAGGACGGGGTAAATTTGGAAACATTGTTTTTAGCGGATTGCGAATAAGGAGGGCGGCGGAGCGGCGCGGCGGCCGCTTTTCCTTTTTTCCTTTCCGCGTGCTAGGCGCGCGAAGGCGTAGAGAGCTGAAGAAAACGGCGAGCGAGGAGCGAAAGGAGCGGCGTCGCCTGGTCGGCCGGTGGTGGCCGCGTACGTACCGGAAGGGTCAGTGTGGCGATTGCTGGCGCAGATATAAGGAGATTCGTCGGCTGAATTCGGCAACGACTCGAGTGCGCGCTGCGCGGTGGCCAAGGGAATTTGAATGCGGGAGAAAGATACGGTGTGCGTCGCACACCGCATTTACAAAAGGCGCTATATCGTTTCTGTATAATTAACCCTTCTGGTGCCCGCGCCTCTTGGAAAGGAGAAATTTTCGGTTAGGGGTGCATGGGTGTGTAACGTTTATAGGATGTAACATACATGTGTCCACAGATAGGGAGTTTGCGTCGTTTGGACGCCTGGCCCCCACACATCGTCTCTCCTTTTGCTGCCTTTTCGCCCGCCGCCGCCGCCGCCGCCGCCAGCTATCGCGTCGTATATGTGGCTCTTTAAGCGCCACGAATTACTACCGCTTACTAACGACTGCCCTTTGTCTTTTAAATACATTCCCGACCAGTTTTTGGTCCGCAGCTATTTCCAAAACAGCCCGGAGAGAAGATTTTCGAGGTTTTCGCCCGAAATCATCGTAGTCCCGTCGTTGTAGTCGTGTACTCTCTCGCGCTGCGTGTCGTCTCCACTCTCTTTTGTCGACTATAGTTCAGAGTGTGCGTCGGGTATTGCTATTCGCCTTCGCCTTTGCTCTTTCGCTCTGCCTTATAGCCGCCCGAGATCCGGCCCGATGCTGAGGGAATCGGCGCGGCCGTCGCGTGCGTAGAGCCCCCTCGCATTATTTAACACGCTAGTTAAAATTTACCAACGCAACGGTACGGTGTGAAAGCGTTCACTCCACGGCTCTCGGCTCGCTTTCGATGTGCTGCGGTGAACCGCCATCGGTGACTGATAGGCGCACACCTACGGATACGATACCATTCCATACGACGAGGACGAGTGCACGCCAGCCCAGCCAGACCGCCGCGCCGGATACGAAAAATTCTACTATATTCAACATGTGGTGCATTTTTTCATACTCTCGACGACGACGACTACTACCACCATCAATACGGTAAAATGCGGTCAGCTCCATTGCCCTAATACGCTCTCGCGAAAAAAAAAAAAAATACCAACCGAAGGACCCCTCTCGTTCGCGATCCAAAAGAAAAAACAACGCCGCACTGGGCATGCTTATCAGTCGACCAGTCGTGTCGGTTTTTACATTTTTCGCGAACCTTTCAAACGTTATAAATCAAACGATAAAATAAAAATACGCGCCTGGTCGTGCGAAAAATACGTATCAGTTCGCACCTAACGTCCGACTATCGTAAAAAGCCACTTTTATTATAATTATCTACCCTCGGTGTCGCAATCATCCGCGAAGCTGGTTTTGTTTTTTTCATCGCTCTACTCTACTCGAAACGTGTGCGACGAACCTCGTGTAGGTACGTGTAATTTCCGCGTGTTTTGTTTCAATTTTTCATCTTGTTGTTGTTGGTTTTTTGTGTTGTACGGTTTGTGTTTTGATTATTTTCGCACGTCGGTTTCGGTTCCGGTTTCCAGTGGTTCGGTATTCTGTAGTATTTTTGATGGTGATGCGTTGAAAGTGTATCTATCGGTTCATTTAATACATCGAGCACGACTCTTCATCAACGTCCTGGAAATCCCATCCATTCATATCCACCGTACCATGTGAGCTGTGCCTCCTCTCTCGTCTTGGAAGAAGCGAAAGACTGCGAATGCTACCTGCAGGGAAACACGATGCTGATGAAAGAAGAATCTTCTCCCGGAGCTGCTAGTCAGCATATATCGTAACGTACAAATAGCGTCGACTGGTATTTATGAATTATCCGAGTAGCAATATCGTATTATCGAATAAGAAGAAGAAACCGCCGCCATCATCGACGATGCACCTGATCGGAAACTCGACCAATTCTTCGTCGCAATCGGAAAACGCCGGAACCGGTAACCAAATACAAGAAGCGTACGCCAAAATGACATCGGATATATTGGCCGAAAGAACGCTAGGCGAGTTCTTGTCCGAGCATCCCGGAGAGCTGATCCGAACCGGTAGTCCGCATTTCGTATGCACTGTTCTGCCCTCCCATTGGCGATCCAACAAAACGCTACCGGTGGCTTTCAAGGTGGTGGCCCTCGGTGAAGTGATGGATGGCACGTTGGTTACCATTAGAGCGGGAAACGACGAGAATTACTGCGCCGAGCTGAGGAATTGTACGGCTGTCATGAAGAATCAGGTGGCCAAGTTTAACGATTTGAGATTCGTCGGAAGGAGCGGAAGAGGTAGGTGGATTTTTAGGGTGTTTTTTTGGGTGATGGGCTGGTTGCAGAGTTGGGAAGGTGTCATTTTGGACAGGAGTTGGGATGAGAATTTGTTTCGAGATAGAATTCTGGATGTTGATTTTTTCATATGGAAATTATGGAATTGACTTGAAATTTGATAAATTTTTGGATTTTTTTTTGGTTCTGTGAAGAAATGAAGGTTTCTTCTTCACCCCGTCCTCGCTTGAAATCATTATAAAAATTTTGGCGAAAAAAATTATGTGAAAGGGTATGCCTAATAATTACCTACCTGGATTAAATTCCCAATTTCAAATTTTCAAAACAAGTTTTTAATGGACCATAATTTAAAACAAAAATGAATTTCATGATGAAAGATTGCTGAATCTTGACTTGTTGATTTCAATGATTTTTAATATGGTAATTCTTCAATTTTTTGAAAGAGAATTGTAAAAATCTCATCACTGGAGGGGCAGTTTTTGCACTTTTCATTCGCTACACTTCAAAAATCATGTTCTGATACCAAATGTGGCAGTTTGAGCCAGTCAGGAAAATTTTTCAAGTGAAGATTCTCAAATTTTCCGAACTTGACGATTTTCTTCGTTTCTCTCTTTTGCTCTTTTTGTGTTCGGTAGCTTCAAAAGTTCTTTTTCTGTGGGGGAAAAAAATGATATCGTCGCAATTACCAAACCACTTTTAATAAATTTATTTCTCAGAAAATTTTGTAAAAAAAAAAAAAAAAAAAAAAAAAATGTTGAAACGAATTGTGGGCTGGAATAATTTTCCAGAGACTTATCTGAGAAATAAATTTATTAAAATATTCAAATTGTCTTGGGAGCTTTTTGGCACTTTTCCCCAAAAATAATGGGGCCCATTGCCAAAAAAAAATGCTCCTGAACCAACATTTTTAGTTTTGAAGGTAAAATTCTCTATCCAATCCAAAATTATTTTTGAATTATTTTCTCCACAATTGTCATGTGCGTGTCAGAAAATGGTTCTTCCCTTCCAAATCTTCAGTCTGGGGCTCACACATACAAATTGGTAGATTTTAAGAACTATAACCTCGTATCAAGGGTGGATTATCCATAATTTTGACCTCTTGAATCCAATTAGCCTGCTGGTAAAGCAGGAAAATAGTGAAAAAATTATCAAAAACCGCAGAATTACTCAATTTAATCGTTTTTTAGCCTGTTAGAAAGAGATTTTTTTCTTTTCGAGGGTACACTATACAGAAGTTGGTATTTGGCTCAAAATTATTCGAGGTTTTTTTGGACCCATTGCCAGAAAAACAAATGCTCTTGAACCAGAATTTGAAATTCTCTTTCCAATCTAAAATAAATCAGAAATTGACGCTTCCCATCTGAACCTCGCCTGAATTCGACTTCACCCTACATCATTCCGGTATTAGAATAATTCACTTGACTGTTTTTCGCAGGTAAAAGCTTCACACTGACGATAACGATCAATTCGAATCCTCCTCAAGTTGCCACCTATAACAAGGCTATCAAAGTAACTGTGGATGGACCTCGCGAACCTAGATCTAAAACGAGTAAGTACAGTATTTGATGGTTGGAAAATTTTTTTCCAAGTGAATTTTTCACGTAGGTTCCTTTTATTTCAAAAACTGATTTATATGGTCGAATCGTGAGAGTGATTGAGTGACTCTGTCACGAAGGTGTATAAGTTTCTCCCAGCATCGAGCGAACGAATCAAAACTACCCATGTTTTCGAGCATCTGCGAAAAAAGAAAATCTTGAAAAGCTCCCATCAAGATGAACTATGGCGCGTTAAACTCGACCTGTCGCATTGTAACCCGGCAGTATTTTATTTTTATTTCCATTTCATTGATAAATTCCACACCGCACACGTTTTCCCAAAGGTATTCACGCATTAAACGTTAAACTTGACTAGTCGCGCCGCTTCGTCCGACGGTAATCTCTCCATCCTCCCTTTAGTCTCTTTTTCACTCCGCTCTGGTATTTTTTTTTTTTTTTTGAAAATAAGTAAAGAGGAAAAAACACTCCGCAAATAAAAAAAAATCACCCCGATATGTGGCCTAGCAGCAGCCATACGATTAAACGCGCGTATATCGTTCAGTATAATACCGCTAGACCGACAAACGACCAAAAGTAAACAGGATCTGTCTGGTTTTTGTAAACACATAAAAGTTTCATCGATTATAACGTTTGTCGCGACCAATTATGTGCTCTTCGATTGTCGGGATTTTCGGTGTATATTTTTCCTTTTTCACTTTTTTCCCTTCTGTGTGCTCGTCATTTCTGTACACACGTATTAGGTCTATTTAACTCGTTCGATTGACTCGTTTATGTACGAGTTTATTTCTTCTTTTTTTTTTGGATAGTGCTCGAATGAGAGAGACTTTGATGTTTTTATGTCGCGTATCTGTTTATTATGTTAAGACGTTGTTAGAAGTGATTTTCGTATGTTGTGGCGTTTGAAGAAAGTCGGTTTTGATGTGAAACCAAACGAATGTAACTAGATTAGGTATAGGGATGATGATTTGGATTTTTTTTTTATTCTCTTTTGGAAGGTTGCTTACGTAATTGAACGAGGTTGCGCGACGCGAAATGTGTCTTCTTGGATAACGTATTTAAGAACTAAATGAAGTATCAAGTGTGAAAATTGAGGTTGAATTTGCGGTATTTTTAACGTAATTGGAGTACGATGAGGTTGACGATGATTTCTAACGTGAGTTACATATTATGAGACGCTTTCGACGCAGTGTAGATATAATGAAATAAGAGTTTGAAAATTCGTTGAGGGGTTCAGTATGAGACACGTCCTGAAGAGGGAGCAATGTTGGAAAAAAATTAAGACGATGCCATACGCGCGACGTTCTCTCAGCATACCCACACACCATATAGATAAGTATATTAGAAGACGCGAAAAGCTACAGAGGTGGGGTAAAAACAACGAAATGATTTCTCTGTTCGATTCGAAAGTTGTGTTGCAAGTTGAAAAAGACGTATTGTCCATTAAAGTTTTTTTTCCTTCGTTTCCTCCTTGTTTCGGATACGTACGATTCCAGGAGACACACCGGTGTGTGGCAGTGACGATAGTGATTCTTGAAGACCATATGTTGCTACGGACACGTTCCCGAGACGTTTATAGTACCTATATTGGGGCTGGACAGCGGGCACTTATCAAAAACAAATGCAACAAATAGCGGAAATTAAAAGCTGGATTTTTTATATGAGATTTTTCCCGGGTTAGGTGGGGGAATCTTTGTGAAGTGGGTCGAGGGATAGAGGGATCTTGGTGACGTGAATTTTTTTCCGGAGTTTTTTGAAGGATTTTGTGAAGTTTTTATATAGGGAGAAAGATATTAAATTACTGATCTTAGGTTTGGGTTTACGAGACTATTAAATTTTGGAAATGTGTTTCCGTGTTTGTGTTTCAACTTCGTTTAAGTATTTTTGAATACTAATGCTACTTTTTCAAAAATGAAGTTTAAGATTTTTTTTGAGCTGATCAACATTTTACTCCTACTTCATTACCTCTCTCCCCCAAAATTTTTATCACTTCATTTTCAGTAACATCTTTTTCTGCACTGGTCCAATTATCCAATTCAACTCACAAGGCAGAATTGAAAATTTCCATTTTTTTTTTTCATATTTGAATTATTTGGAATTTTCATTTCTTTTTCCATTTTTATTTCTTACAATTTTTGATTAAATTTTGAAATTTTTTGATTTTTGATTTTGTACCTACTCAATTTTGGTTTTTAATCTGGTTTTATTTTGAAATTGGTTTTTTCAATTTTTTTAGTTAATTCAACTTCAATAAATTTTCATGTTTTTATAAAATGAGAAAAATTAAATTTTTCACCTAAAATAAGTAGTTTTCAAAAATTGTTGAAATTTTGAAAAAAATAGGATTATCTAAAATATTTTGGATATTTTTCTTTTTTCGGAAAATGCTCGAAAAATTGATGATAACAAGGTGTCTAACAGTCATAAATGTCATATAAAGCCATACATTTTCAAAAGAGGTCATACAGGTAATACAAAGTCATGCATTTTGGCTAAGATTCCCTCAAAAGTCATATATTTTTCGAAATTTGGAAAAAAATCCCATTCACTTTTGATAAGTAATTTAAATTTTTGAAAAAAATCGAGATTTTCACCCTCGCTTCGCCCGGGTGTTGATGTTTTTATGTTTCTATAATTTTTGCTCACTTTCGGCTTGAAAAGTAAGCAAAATGTCCAACAAAGAAATCAAAAATTCAAGTGATCTCTTCCCTTTTTCAAAGATGGAAAAGTGTATGGCATTCATTTAGGATTTTTACTCGTCATTTTGATCATTTTACTCACTCTATCAGTCAAAAGTGATGAAATTTATTTTGGGATAATGGTGGGTTTTCGTGATAGAAATTTAAATTTGAAGGTACTTGTGATTTTTTTGAAAAA
>FIZT01006428.1:0-11929 GCA_900065295.1 Paracoccus marginatus
AGCAAAATACTAGCATAATGCTGATAAATTGTAGCATTTCAGTACAATGCTAGCACAATGCTAGCATTGTACTAGCATAGTGATAATCCAAACTGTCGATAGGGGAGGGGGGGGAGGTTTCGCCTGGTCGTTGTTTAAGTTTTTGAACTTTTGCATAGATCGCTGATTTATGAATTTTCAATTTTTTTTTTAATTTTCTTTTTTTAAATATTCAAGTTTTTTTCAATAATTTTTGATTTTTCACGTTTTCGATTTTTTGTTTTGGATTTATAAAATCTGAATTTTTTTGAATTTGTGTTTTTTGTGATTTTTTTCATTTTCATTTCTTCCCTCATTTTTCTACATTTTTCAACTTTTTAATGTTTGGAGTCAATTTGAAATTTAATTTGAATTTTTTGCGAGCGTAAAAAAGCCAAAAAGTACGAGAATAACGAAGACGAAACCAACGCGACATGCACGATGAAGGATTAGGCATGTAAGACATCTCGAGATGTAATAAGAGCTGCTGGCATATCGCAGAGTGAAAACGAACGACGAAGAGAATGCCGAAAAAAAGGCAGCACGCCGCTCTGGAGAGAGTACAGCATATCTATAGAGTACAGCGCCGGCAAAAGTATTCGGGTTCTAGTTTATTTCATTTCCATTGAGTTTTTTAAGCTACAATCGTAAAACATTGGATGGAAAATAGCGAAAGCCAATTTTCGATTTTTATTTTACGTGTTTCCGCTGTTTATTTATTAATGCGCTCTTCTGCGAGTTCTTTTTCTTTTCCCCTTTTATTATTTTTCGATGTTTCCGCTTTATAGTTTTCCTTTGCTTCGTACATTTTTCATTTTTTCTCCTCTTCTTTCTTTTTCCGCATACTCGTATAGTTTGCGAAGCTATTCTTTTAAATGCGAGTTCGCTCTATTTTGTAAGGTATATCGGTATGGCTCTGTCTGTGTGTAGTGTATGTGTGCATTCGGCTCGAACACTGTACTTGTTTCTATATTTTAGCTCCACCTCGAAAGCCATAAAAGAGAACGCCCAGAAAATAGGTTTACGATATTGGTTTTTTTGCTTTCTCTCTCTGTGTCGGTCTCTGTTCGCCTTCTGCCGAATGCGTGCATGACCGAATTGTTTATAATCTTTTATACTCATACGTGGATGGTAGATAGGTATACGTATTTTGTGTATAGTTGCGAAAGAGCTTTCTTTTAAAAGGAAAACGCGTATACGATGGAAGGCCCGTCGGTAATGAATTTACGGGCAGGGGTGCGGATCGCGGTGCGGCCTTTTCTACCCTCCCACGGCTCGTAGCCCAGGTATAAATGGTATTGCGCGATATTAAATCTATAAAAATAAATGTCGGTCGTTTGGAAGAGAAAAAGATGGCTATTCTGGTGTTGTACTAAGAGCTGTTTTACTTGGCAGGTCTCGTTTTGAGGTATTGTAATTATCGTATGATTTGAAAGATTTTTTTTTTCTATTTTTATGGGCAAAGATGAAGTTGAATTGATGAAGGCCCCTTTTTATTCAGAAAATGATGTGAATTGTCTCGATTTGGGGGGGGGGGGGGATTTCAAGGGGGGGGGGGGGGGAATTCAAGAGTGATTGCCCTGGCCCTCTCGAAGGAAATCAGTGAAAAATCACTGGATAAAAGTCAGAATTGCACTACTGGTAGATCAGTGAAAAAATCACTGAAATTTCGATGAATTTTCACTGATTTTTCAGTAATTTTTCGAATTATTGACTGAAAAATCAGTGAAATTGACTTAAATTTCATTGATTTTCTTCACTAATTTGCCTGTGGTGCAATTTTGACTTTTTCAGTGAAATTTTCACTGATTCTGAATGAGAGAGTGTTTTTTGTAATTTTCATTTCGCTGAAATATCAGCTTTTTCGTTACAAAAGCACTTGAAATTGATCGTCTTGTTAGCAAAGGTAATATTTTTTGATTCATCTGGCTCGAATTATCCCATGAAAAATAATAAAGTATACGCTTGTACGCGGTGTTTTTTCTCTCTTTTACAGCGACACTCTTTCTCAAAAGCAGTTATAAAAGTGGAAACCGTGTCACTGGGACAACGTCGCGCTAATCTTAAATTGATTCCTATTTTTGGGGTTGGTTCTTTTTTTATTTATTTATTTTTTTCGTTGTCGCCGCGTTCGAAAACACTATTTCCATTCGACTTTTATGTACTAACGTTATATACGTCGCGAAAGAAACGTGAAGGTTCTTTGATTACGCGGCAATTTTATATTTTAAATTTGAATCACATTAATGGTGGTACTTTGTAAGAGAACAAAATGAATGAGAGGAAAAAAGTACGAACTTGAGAAAATTGAATTTTTACTTTCGACGAAAAAGTCGAACGACAATAAATAAGAAAAAAGAACGAAACCGAAAATAACGTTTGATAATATTAATTTAAATTCGTTTAGAAAAAAAAAAATCGAAAATCGTAGTTTTTTGGTGCTTCTGGAGGGGGAGGGGGGAAGCACGGTGGAATTTTCTGTTTCAATTTCGCCAAGGTGTGTAATATGGACGGAAATTGCTGTAGGTTTTGAGAGTTTCAATCGATTGTAAATTTTTTATTAAAATGCGTGTGCGTATTTTTCATTACGTTAGTCGATGTTTTGGAGGTGAATTTTTGGTCATGTAGGAATGTCTCGTTTTTGACTGACTGTATAGGTCTAAGTAACTGTGTCCTGTGTGTGTAATGTGGTCGGGTACTATACCTGCGAATTTGGTTTCGATTTCGATTCTGTTTCTTAGCTAGCTGCGAACTGTAGTAAGTGCATATAGACATACGTTTAGGTTTGTATAGAAAGGAGATGCGAAATTACCAAAGCTACGTACCGGTAGTAGGTATGTATCGTAGGTATACTTGAAGCTCATCGTCCACATACTAACTTGCCTCTTATAGAGAAAATTAATTTCGCTGAAAGGTCGACCAAGTCTTTAATCTTTGTAATGATATTTCTACTCTGTTATTATCCGAGTATATAAAAGTCGTATTCGCTTCGGTATTATACTCTAGTGACCCTTTCTCTTAACAGATTCAACCTTATTCTCTCAATCTTGTATGGATGCGGCGCTTTGACGCGTTTGCCCGGTGTGTAGTTTTATTTTTATAATTTTTCTCTTTTTTCTTGCTTTTATTCGTCTCGGTGCCGGTGGAGGTCCTTGGGCTTGTGTGTGTATCGACCATGTTATCGTCGTAATTAAAGTACGTCTTTGATTAGCTCTCAAACTCGAAGGGTTGAATTTTTTGAAGAATAAATGGATCAGTTTTACGGGTGGAAAGAATGAAAAATTTTGATATTTCAATTGGAAATTAATTCGATTCGTCGTCTGCTGTTTTTTTTTTTCGTCAAATTTGAACGAAGAAAATCTCTCGAAAAAAAAAATACAAAAGAAAAGTTTCGACTACCTATGTAATAAGATCGACACGTTCGGCAGCCACCGCCACAGCGCGAATATGACGACGACGACACGTTTATGTTTAACAAGAAGTGACACGTTCATAATGGCAATAGTATATTGGAAATTCCCAGAAGATTGGAAAGCGATTGTGACTAACCCCACGACAACGTCGTACCATTAAAGAAAATAAGCACAGTAAAGATACCAATCGGTATATAGCAATTTTCAAAATGTCACCGAATTCATGTATTAATCCTTTTGATTCTTTTCATTTGCTGCTGTTGCGTATGATGGCGTGTGCGTTACTGTGTAATCTTAGGAAACTAATTTTTAACATTTTTTCCGCGTTGATTCGCATCGCAAAAGTGTACGTACTCTCAAGTATCTACGACTACTCTACGTATATATGTGTGTGTGTGTTTTCTTCATTTCGTACCAATTTTGTAACTTCGTAGAGCTTAAGACAGTACAGTAAGTACTAATGCGCGCCGATTAAATTGGAAAACGACCGTGCTGGTGTGAGGCGAGAAAAGTGTTTGAAGAAGTGATCAACTTGCGACAAAATGCGGCGGATTGAATGACAAAGTGTGTAGAATATTAATATTTCTGGTATCTTCGCACCTGCTGCTGTACTGCTCGTGTAAAAGATGCCCTCTGTATCGTTTTAGGTACATACATCCTCGTACAATATCGCGAACAACAATTTAAAGAGCTGACTCGCAGGAGCGAAGCTTTAAAAGCTCTTTTGTCAATAAAAAGATCGGTCTTCTTTTCTCGCCAGTGCGCGACGCGAACGAGCTCGTCGTAAATTGCGGAAGTACCGTATGTATACGCGGTGGAAAGTGCGACGCGACGCGCGATGGTAAAAGAAAGAAAAGTGTATAGACGAGTACGAGCATCTCGCCGGGTGCACACAAGATTGAACCGCTAATCCCGGTATTATGTCGCATCTTTCTCATATATAATAACATAGTTGCCTGGTGATAATCCTTCAATACGCTGTTGTTGAAAGGAGCTCATAAAAACCGTCTTTTCATTCTTCTTAGCGTCATCGTCGTCGTCGTCGGACGCCCGTCTTCTGCCCGCCAACTTGAGCTTTCTCTCGTAAGAAAATCTCCGTCGTTGTATACATACTATACGTAAGTACGAGTACAAAACGCTTTCCCGCACCGAAACAGCGCGGTATACGTCGTGCACGAAGGTGGCGGTTGTGGTTATTATTACATCTCGCCGAGAACCAATCACCTCGTGTATTCTTTTCGGCTAAAGAATGTAAGAAGCTTTTATACCGACAATATCTTTTCATCTGGGTTAATGCTCTCGTATACCTCTTTCTCTGTGAAGTCGTCTGCGTATGTGCTGTAGTATTCATGTAGTATGCAAGTGTGTGCAGGGTATGTCAGCTTAAGCGCGACTACTGAGGGAGATTGCAGGGGTGGTAATGGGCTTGTTGGTTGGTGGCTGGTGACATAATCGGATGTGTCGATTGCGGAGGTATTGGAAGTGGTTGGACGAAAGTTGGCATTGGGGAGGGGGGACTGATGAAATATTGATTTCGAAAAATTCGTAGCTTCAATGAGATTGGAAAAATGAGCGAAAGTTGAATGATACAGTATCAAAAAATTTACCAATTGATCTACGAGCTTCAAATTATTTGAGAAAATTCAGAAGTATTAAATTGCAAAAATTGATCAATTTTTTGAAACAAGTTGATAAAGTTATCGATTTCTTGAAATATGAAGTAAAAAAAAACTGTATTTTTTTCAGACGCAATTTTTTGAAATTTTTTTCATTTTGTTAAATTGGAATAATTTATTGAAGCATTTTCTTTCATATTTTTTGATAAAATTCTCAAAAAAAATCGATATTTGTAATATGTACAGGCATCAAAGCGAGTCACTTTTTTATAGAGTGTTTGTCACTTTTTTTGTCTTCGGTCACTTTTTACCTCCGACGTCACTTTTCCCCCCGCAATTTCGAGCAAATTTTGTTTCAAAAAAATCTCAAAATTTTTGCTCTCGCTCGGGCTCTGTCATAATATGTACCTTCTGTTCAGTGACGTACCGATAGGGGGAGCTTCCCCCTGATCGGACTTAGCTGAAAAAATTGAACAGTTGTAATTGTTTTTTTTCGATAAAAAAAAATAATTTCAAATTGAAGATGAGTCAAATGAGATAAATTTTCACTTCTGAATTAGGGAAATTGCTCATTTTCCCTACTCGTTTCATTATGCTCTGGAATATTGAAAAAAGCGAAAAAATGCAACTTTTTCATGCTAAAATTTGAATTAAAAAAAAAAAAATCCTCAAAATTTTCGCCCTCGCTGCGCTCTAGCTGTAAAAACTACAACAAAAACACACTACTGAATGTTAAAAATCATCAGTAAGTTCATTATTTTTTTCAAATTTTCTCAAAATGTTCTTCTTTGCTTCGCTCGGGTTATAACAGAAGCAAAATCAAACTATTAAATGTTGAAAATCATCACTTTTATTTAAAAAAAGCGAAATATGGGAATGGGAGTATTGGGAGTTGGGAATTTTGAGAATTTCAGTTGTAATTTTCATTAATTCTCCTCCCTCTAGAAAATACCTTGGGTACGTCACTAGGTACTTCTGTTTTCACAGTTTTGGTTGAGAAAAATTTATTTGCTTTGAAAATAAACTTTTTGGGCTGAAGCCCCCCCCCCAATAATTATGGTTTACCTCCGATCATGGTTTTGGCATCATCTATACTCTGATGGTCTAATGACGTCTACGCTAGTTTCAGTTGAGTAATCTTCTGTTAAATGATTGTAAAAAACTACAAAAAATGCACCCCCTTCCCCCCTAAAAAAATGGAATTTTTGGTAACTTTTTGGTCACGTTTTGCTCAAAAAAAGGAACTAAAAGTCACCTTTTTTCTTCAGAATTTCGCTTTGATGCCTGTATGTATTTACTATTCAGAAATATAAAATCCAAAAATTGATAAAAAATCAAATAAAATTTTTTAGATTTTTTGGTTCAAATTTTTAGTTATTTTCGACTTGGAAAAATAATTATTTCTTTTGTTGTAAGTATTAATGATTTTGAAATTTTTTTGAAATTTTTCTACCTGCCATATTATTAAAAAATTGATCCGATTTTTTATCCAAATTTTTTTCCCCCCAAATTAGAAAAAATTTTCGATTTTTGAAACCAATCAAAATTTGTTGGAAATTCTCCGCATTTTTTCGTAATTGGTGGCCATTTGCCGAAATTATAAAATTTTACAATTCATCTAAACCGAAAAATTGATCATCGATTTGTCAAGATCAAAAAATTAATCAAATTGTCAGTATAGAGAAAAAGTTCATTTTCAACAAAGTACATACCTCAACCTAAAATCAATTCAAATCCTTTTTTTTATTCGAATCACTCGTTATAATCTTAGAATCCCTTCTATCTGCTGTAACTCGTAATCCTTTCTTTTCGACCGAGACATTTTTCTTTTGAATTCAGTTGTTTTACTCGGCGAAGAATCGCTTTGGGTAGAAATCCGATTGTTTAGCTGCGCAGATATCAAAAAAAGACAATGAACTTGGGAGGTAGCTGATACGCTGCCACGTATAAATACGAGTAGGAATACAAAACAATTCGTCGTAAGAATCGTGGGAATCGCATGGGAAGCTGTAAGGTTGTTCGCATCGGTGGCAGCGGAAGAAATGCGGTATTGCGCACAAACCTTTTATTTAGCCTTTTTATCATTTCGTACGTATGTATGTATGTATGTATGTATGTATGTATGTATGTATGTGTATTCGACAATCGTCGTATAATAACTACTTCCTCGTTCCACCCTATTTACAGATGTTTGTCTCGTGAACAGCATTATCAGGTAGCTGAGGTAGCTCTCTGGCTGCAGCTTTTCTCTTTCGCTGCAAAAGCAGCTCGCAGTGATCAGCTTATATGGCAGATATTATATTTATAGAGGAGGTTTAGCAACATTTAATTAATTTACCCTTTGAATAAAAGAACTAGCGTAAAGATATTGAAAAAGAAATGTAAATTAACTAGTAACCAGAGCGTAGTTTCGTGTGGGAGTTCGACTTCAAACCGGGTAAACGTTTCGAATTTCAATTTGCCTATGTATACGTGTGTGTGTCGGCGAATATAATATACATACGTACGGTGTTAAGAACAAAAACGCACATATCTACTTGCGTATTACACCCCCACAACGAGCCAGTCGCTTGTGTTTCTTCACTCTCTTCATGAAGTGCTAGATTTTGGTCGTTATAGCAGCGTCGCATTTTTAATATACGGCTCAATTGAATTATATTATACTGCGCGGAAAAACGAGCCTCGCAATGGGAATGATAATTCAAACATAATTGACTTCTTGTATAGAGTGAGTCTTCGCTCTTCTTGCGTTACATTGAACGTACTACATTCCGAGGTACCGTAATTGTACGTATCTCGGTTCGTCGATAATTCGTCCATACATTCGTATATGGAAAAAATTCAACCAAGGGCGAGGAGAAAAAAATGAGAAATATTTCGCGAAACGTGTACCTATAAATTAATCATGAAATTCAAAAGGCTGCAGCGTTGTTAAAGAGTTTACTATACGCGGTTTAAAAAGCTGCGCGCGGAGGTCATTCGATACTATAGATTCTTCTATGTTCCTCCTCCCTATACCATCGTCTTCTTCTTCTATCATCTCTGCAATGTACTCGCACTAATAGATACATACGATGGTATATTTTGTTAAAACTTTTCTCTGCGGTTTTTTTTTCTCCTTGCCCCCGCGTTCATCCCACAGGGCTCGTTTACATTAATTTATGACCGACGGGATTTCACTTTATTTATCGGTTTCTTACGTTCAAATATAAATAAAATACCATCTCGAAAAATTTAACAGGCTATAGGGAAAAGAGTAAAGATTTTCAATTTGGATTTTTCTTCGGTAATAATACTATTTGTACGGTCTTGCGTGTTTTTTTCTCGCTTCTCTCGAGTTATGGATCCGTTGGTTCGTTCGCTGTTCGCTGCTGCAGCCTTTTACTATTCCAGCAAATCTCCTCCGAATAACGGTGTTAAAGTTACTTAATTACTGTCACATGTCTGTTATGGCCAAAAAAAGAACAAAAGCAGGGTGTTTGTTGGTAAACGTCACTCGGCGAGTGGGATACACTTTTTTTTTCTCTTCTTTTTTTAAAGGGTAAAATACGATTATTTTGACGCGTATTCAGCTGCGTTACGAGTACGAGCGAAATGATTAGTCGGATATATTTCATGAAGAATTAACCGCATCTCCCTTCGCTCTTTTCGCTATGTACGGTTGAAATGTCTTATGTGGAGGAAAAAAAGAGAGTCTACTGCGCCACCAAAATGTTTAGAAAAAAATTACCGAGGATTTTAAACGTTTCCTGTCATTACTTAAAAAATCCTCGCAACAACGCTGCGCGTCTCTGTCTAAACCTAATGACTGGTCCACGACGCTGTACGAGTCTCGCGTCGCCGCAGCGAGCTCGCGCGTTAACGTCTGTAAGAAATTACATTTTCTTACGTTTAACGCCTAGCCGAAAGCGTTTCACGAAACGTGATACATTTATCAATGACCAGTTTTGCTTTTCATTTTCGTATGTTGGCTTTATTAGACACACGAGGGCTTTTATCACACGACCGTATAATACAATTGAAATTCAATTATCCGCGACGTTTTCATCCTTCGGTGTAGCGTAAAAGCCCCTCTCTCGCTCGTCACAGCCTGTGGATGAAGCTGTAAGACCGCACAGGGTATGGTGACCTTTTTTTTCTTTTTTTTGTCATTTTTTTCTTCCTTTTTGTACGTACCTCTACGTACATCCTCGGATAATGAATTATTTATTAAATACCTGGAGCTGGAGTGCAGTTGCGACATACTCGAAAAAATTTTTTTTTTGCAGCCTTTGATTAATATGAGTATAATATGCCTGTGTGCAGAGAGAGGCTGTAGAAATGGGAAACTCGTTTGAGGATAAATTTTTTATATTTTTTGTTCTGGCGACGACGACGACGACGAAGCAAGGAAAGAACTTGCGGAACGATTCAACGTTTCGTACGTAATTTCGAAATAAACTTGGCCATTATTTTTTTAACGTTTGCGTACCTTCGTTTTAGTTACAAATAATTTAGGATTAAAGTATCAACTGTACAATAATGAACGCTCGTTAAATCATTGCCGTTACTTTTCCAGAGGCCTCGTGCCCCGACCAGATTACCAAGAGTTTAGCGAACGCTCGCTCGGTTTTACTCTTCTTTTTTTTCGTCAGTAAGCACGTTCGTTGTTCTCTATTTTTGTAGAATATTTCCGAGTATTTTTGGGCGACTAAAAGAAGAAGAAAATTTGTCTCCAGGGATGGTGGGCGGAGTTTATGTTATCGATATTCCAACACGTGGGTGGTGGTGAGAAAGTTCGAAGAGCTGAGAGTTTGGTTTTGTATGGAAGAAAAAAGCAACGTAAAGAACGCTCTCGTCGGATTTTTTTTTGAAAAAAATTTCAAGAAAATTGAATTTCATTTATTATTCAAGAGATACCAAATAAATGGGTGGAAATTTTATTTAGAATTTTTTTTTTGTTTTCTCAAAGGAATCCGGATTAAGTGTATATTTTCAAAAAAAAAAAAGATGGAGACGTTGACTTGATAATTTCCCCCTCCCCCCATAACAAAAAGGAGAAAAATTGGTGATAAAAATCACGATACGTACGCTAATTCACTCCGTAAAACTAATGGTCTATGTAAACACGGACGATCGAACGGTTGCATAATCGTTTTTCAAAAAGGAGGAACAATAAAAAAAGAATAGAATTCCGTTATCGATATTCTCTCTCACGACCTCACAAGGACGTTTACTTCTTGTTTTATTTTGAAACCAGTACCTTGAAAATACCTTTAGGGTGATTTTTTGCAACGTTTTTAACATCGCACGTTTCATCAATAATACTTTCTAATGTGTAAAATTTTTGATCTGCGCCGTAGAATCTTTTGCTAACAAAAAATAGGAAATTTTTTCTTCAATTTTTTTTCCCCATCTTGAACAGAAGTAGGCATTTTGAATGATTTTTTTTCCCCATTAACATTCATATATTAGCTGCTTCGGTGCGTAAATTACCCATCATTTTTTTTTTTTGCTTTTTGATAATAGTTCGAAGATGAGAGAGGTTATCCGTTCGGATGAAAATATTCCCTATATACCTACGATGCTTTAATTTAGTGATATTTTTATTTATAAAAATGATGCTGAAGCGTACTATGTTTTATTTGGGAACCGGTTTGGTTCTCAAATTAGGCTCGTGTATGTGTACACACGCGGTTTCATAGATCGAGGTCAGTTGACGCGGATTTAGATGTTAAAGATAATAGTACCGATAGTATAGATTTTTTTTCGGCCGTGTGAATGTTGCGAGTTTTTTAACGGTGAAATAGCGAGGACGGGTATACGCTAGGTGATTTGCTAGTGAAGCGTGAAAGAGATATGAAATGTTGGAAGAATTACGAGACGCCTGCAGCTCATTGATAAAAAGGTCAAAATTTTAGAATTGAAATTAATTTTATTCGTAACGCGATACGTAGATGCGGTTGAAACTAGAATGAATTTTACGACTGGCCGATTGATGCGTGTTTTTTTCTCTTTTGCTTATTTTTTTTTTGCACGCTGATCGAGATGGGAAAAAAATTTCAGTCGAGATAAACATGTTTGTAAAATGCGAAGTATACAATGTGGTTCGTTCCCTGTTGAGATATACTTAACCATTCGTGATTTACGAGAGCTGTCAGAAAAAAAAAAGGAGGAGGGGTTGAAGAAGAAGGTGGAGCGTAGAATTTTCGACGTTGATGGTCAATTTTTTCCTAGACGAGTGTACGTCGAGTTGTTAATTTTTCATTCGGTTGATTACTTCTTTGGTACGGGAAGTTTTTTTCCAAAGGTTACGGAAATCAGATTTTGAGCCTGTGGCCTTAGGGAAAATTATATTTGTTAGGTTTTACGAGATTTTTTTTCTGTGTGAGGTTTGCGATGATTTTTTTTTAAGCATGAAAAAAATCAGTAATTTTGAGAGAAAATTTGGAAAAAAAATTTGACGAATTTTATTGATTTTGAAATGAAATTTTTAAAGTTTGGATTGAATAGATTTTTATAGAAATTTCAAGATTTTTTTTTTGATTTTGAAAAAAAAACCCTGATTTTTAGTTGAAATTTGAAATAAATTATCATTGGATAAAATCAACAATTTTGAGAGAAAATTTGAAAAAAAAAATTTGATGAATTTTATTGATTTGGGAATGAAATTTTTGAAGTTTGGATTAAATAGATTTTTATAGAAATTTCAAGATTTTTTTTTTATTTTGAAAAAAACTGACCTACGTTAGGGTGGTCCTAAATAAGTGACTTTTAAAATTTGTATGGGAGCCCCCCCCCCCAGATTGGTGCCACTCCATGAGAAAACAGCCCACAAAAATTTTTGACCCGATCGGTTCACCCCTCCCCTCGCACAGTGACCATCTTTGACCAGGTTACGCT
>FIZT01006437.1:0-14200 GCA_900065295.1 Paracoccus marginatus
CGATTCATTTTTTCACGATTCACTTTTTTTTTGAATCGGATTCTGAATCCGATTCAAAATCATTTCGCGATTCATTTTTGCGATTCGAATCGCCCCATCACTGTTGCCGAGTAATCCAAAGAGTTTGATAGAGTCCTTTTTTTCCGCAACGTTTTTCCTCTTCTCTAAAAACGTGGAATTCACTTCATAAAAACGTTTTTAACTATGCTCATAGTTGCAGTTATATTAGACCGTTATACCTAAATACTCCAATACGTAGTCAGTAGATGAATTGACTTTTGTAAATCTAGGGCAAACATAGCCAATCGATTTCTATCTTAAACACGTATTATAGGCAAAAACAAATAAAAGAATGAAGGAAGATGGTGCAGAAAGTGCGAAATAGATGTCACAGCGTGCATCGATGTCCGAAACATGTTCATCGCCGCGCGGTCGTTATTTTTGTTAAGTAGGTACCTTGAATCCTGAGCCTTGAACCTTGTAAGAAGATATATTTCAGAAATATATCATCAGTAGGTATGATAATGTCGTAGTTTTTCTTAATTTCTCCTCATCATCGCTGATGACGATTTTATGGAATTTTTCTCGTTTTTGAAGAAGCGGCGAGTATTTGTAGCAGGAGCGTTGTTGGTGTTGATATGACAGATTAATGTTATTACATGCAAAATGGATCTATAAATTTTTTTTTAAACGTTCAGTAAACATTTCCTGTGGGCACTGTAATGCGTGACTTTACTTCACTTACTGCAATACAGGTAAAACTTCATCCTATGGTACTGCAATGCATGAAAAACCGTGAAAAAAATAAAAACAGATGAAAAATGAAGAGGAAATAAGTAAAAAATGGATTGAATTTCGAAAGGTGATATTGTATCACTTTTGTCGCAGGCAAACGACAAGCTAAAATTGAGAATCATGTATTACCCAAAACCGAAAAGAAATTATCATGAACTTGGCGTTGGTGTGCCATGATTTTGTGGTGATACGATCGAAGTAGATTGCAAATTTTTTTCAAAAATACTTTCTGAACATCTCGTGTGAGTTTTCGCTTTGGAAAGGGGAAAAATTGATAAATGAGAAAAAAAATCAGATCACAGTACCCACATTATGGGGGAGGGGAGGGAAATTACAATGCATGTAAAAAAAAAAAAAAAAACGAAAAAATGGTGAAAATTGAAAAAAAAAAGTACGAAAATGTGTAATTCTTTTTGATTTTGGTTTTTGATGATGTGAAGAGCGCTTGAAAGTCTAAAAAAAGAAATTGTTTCGCGAATGCATTACTTTTTTGACCAAAGCGACAAAATCAGCGAGCTACCTTGAAGCACAATAATTTGGCCTTGAAAGTTTTTCAGTTCAATCTTTCGATGGTTACAACTTGTGAAGAACAACGTGCAAAAATACTCATCATCAATTCTATTGAAAATTCAACGATTGAAAGGGGGAGGGGTGCAAAAAAAGAACTCAAAAAGCTTGAGAACTGATTTGTCTCTGACGGTTGAATTCAAATCTAAAAGTACTTGAATGGATATTCTTATTTATTCGATCATTAGTCGTGATTAATTTTGATTGTTGTTTTGTCCACGTGTACGATACCTATTTCTAGGCTAATCCGAATTTCCATTCCTCACACTTTCTTATAAAAGAATACCAAAAGCTTGGGAACTGTTTTCTCTTGGATGATCCAATTAAAATCATACTTGAGGCACTCCAAAAACTTGGCCATTTCAATCGCGGTGAGAAAGGTGGCGATTCGCTGTAAACCGGAATAATCCCGAATACCGACTCTACTTCTGAATTTTTTTCAACCAGAAATTCAAATTAGTTAAAATGGCATAGACTACCAACAAAAAGAAAAGGGTCGGTGTATGATAATGTTTTTCCAGAAATATTTTACAAAGATCACGAGTGTTTTGATTTTGTTGTTCTAACTTACGACAGTACCAATCGGTTCTATGAATGATCAAAAAAAAAAAAAATGAAAAATTGATAATTTGAAAAAAAAATGTAAAAAATGAAAAAAAAACATTGAGAATTGAAAAAATTATTTTAAAAAAATGTAAAGTATTGCAACTCGTTGACTTATTTTTTTAAAAATTTTTTTGTGAATTTATTGAACTTTTGAGAAAAAAAAAAAAAGAATAGAAAGAAGAATTTTCATTTCTCGAACATTATCGTGGTGCGCTTGACACGTTTTGATTTTTTTCCCTTTGCGGTTACACTGTTCGCTACTGAAGTATCTGAAAAAAAAAAAGATTTCCAGTTGACAAAAAGGAATTTGATTGTAAACTGCATACCGCGAGAATTAAGTTTGGCTCGCGACACGGTCGTGCCTCCGAATGAACCCTGCCAAATTCTACGAGTTGGTTTGAAATTGCGACAAGGCACGCAACAACCCTTTCTCATCGCAGCTGGTGATGAAAGAACTTTTTCCAACGAATTTTGTGAGGAGCTTGAAACTGTTGATCTGGTCACCATCTTTGAATGGGCATGACCGATGAAGGAGTGAACTGTGTAACGACTCCGTTTTGCAGGAGTTCGATTAATAGGTGGCGTGCCTCATCTGTCATTTTTCTGTGCTGATGATAGGTCGCCCATGGGTATACATATCCCGTGTTGCATGTGAAATGCGCACATTTTGACGTATGAATAATTGAATATGCTTGCGTTCGCAGCTACTGTCTTTCATCCGAGTGGACGTGGCTCAGTTTGACATTTTTCATTTTATTTCAACCGACCATATCACTCGTCGGTCGGGAATATACGCAGTATTGAAAAACTATAACTGATTCGAACGACCACGAGTGGGACCCGTCTCTGAACTCAGGATCGTAAAGATCCGGCTAGCGACGAGAGGCCCTCCCCAGTGGATAGCAATGAACGCCTCACTCCGATTGGAGTTGGCGTCTCGGAAGGGGAAAAAAACGAAAAAATGAATAAGCTCTTCACATTATCTCGTTGGAAAAAATTTTCAAAATTGAAAATATGAAATTGAAAAAATAATCGTATTTCTTCGTGACGTGAGTCAGAGTTTCGGGGTGAAAAAAAATTTTGAATCGAAATTATAAAAAAAAAAAATAGGAAAATGAACGTAGTTGAACAGAAGTAACTGCGAAGCAAAAAAACAAAGCAGCTGCTCGGCAATTGATATTTTAAATTGAAAGAATTAAAAAAATGTGCAAAAAATAATCAACCAAAAAAGAAAGAAAAAAATTGCAAAAAATATTCAAAAAAAAAAAAAAATGCTGATCTGAGTAACGATATTTTTGGAAAAAATGCTCAAAATCCTACGATCAAACCCATTTACTTGGTTTGATGATGGTAAATATTGAACGCTAACAGTATTCCCAGCTAACTGTCTAGAACAGTAAAACTTGAAGCGGTTATCGTAATCTGAAGGTAGCGGGTACTCGTGCATTGTATTTAATTTGACCATTGCGGCCATTACACGGTTCCATCTCCCCTGAATGCCGGCGTCGACTGTCCACCAGCCTGGTGGATTGTTTTCGCGCGCTGGAGGGACCGATAGAAACCATTCTCCTGTCAAAGGACTTTGATGAGATCCGATGGATGAGAGGAGGTCGCCTAAAGGCGCCGGGACGAGGGTGGTTAACCCGATTCGGATGTACTTGATGCTCCGGGCGTCAGCAGTTTACTTTCTCGAATACGTCTTGGGCACGTTTAAGTAAATATTTAGAGAATAAAGAGTAACGTTTGTGTTTTTCAAGTTGCCTCGAATTGAAAGAATCTGTGACACTAGAAGCGAAACGAAACAAGAACTCATCACAATATCGTATTTTTGGGAAAAATTTGCAATCTCACGTGAGGGAAGCCGATTCGATATTATCCTATTTGCCTTGTAACCAAAATATCTGTCAAACCAAAAAAAAACAACACCAACAACAAAACACAAAAATAGTAATTATGAAAAAACATTCCATACGTATGTTCGAGTCGAAAAAATTATGAATGTAGCTTCTTGTCGTTGTGAGCTTGATCCATAGGATTGAGAAAATAATTTAGCCTCGACTTGCCTTATTTTTTGATATTTTTTCTACAAAAATTTCGAAATCCAAAGTTGAATTATAAATCATGCTCGATCTATTTCATCATACTCGATGAACTTTGTTTTCACTGTTGCCAATTGTATGAAAAATGGTATAAAATGACAGGCTCGTTCATCGGTTTCTGCAATCAGAAAATTGAATTTTATAAATTTCTTGGTAGAAATGACATTACTTGGGTGTGATTTACTCATGTCTTTGATTTCAATGTTCCACTGGCCTTGGATATTTCAACAATTGTGATAATGTCCTCGATATTCATATGTGTGGCATTCCAAGGTGAAAGGTCCCACTTTGACATAATTGAGTTATGACGGCCATTTTGTAGAGGGGACTCTCTCGAATTGAAAGAGACCAATCCGAGCCCATTTGGTTGATTTTTACTCAAGTTATGCTCAGGAGTATGAAAAACATAGTTTCGAGAAAAACGGGTTTGAAAATTTTGTACCTACATGTTTTTTTCCATATCTTCGCTAAAAATTCGCCAATTATTGTCAACGATAGCTCATTTTTAAGAGAATTTTATGCTGAATTCAGTAGTGCTATGTACGCATAACCATTTCGAAAAAATTTCGAGCTTGAGTATCAAAATTTATTGTTGTAATACATGAAAAAATGCGTATACAAACCGGAAAAAAAAAAAAATCAGTCCTGATGGAAAAATAACATTAGAAGGTCGAAAAAACAGTCCTGATAAAAAAATAACACTAGAAAGTTTAATCAAACTCCATAGACGGCGAATTTGTGTCTTCAGAAGCCGATCTTATGTCTTCAGAAGCCGATCGTAGAGAATTATTCGTTTGCTGAGAACCAAATACTTCCTCCTCCTCTTCTACGGGTATTTCATCGTTATTTACGGGCTCAGGACACAGCAGATCTCGGCAAAATTCCTTCGCAAACGGACGAATAGATTCGAATAGGTATTTCTGGCGCTGTAATGATAAACGTTCGGGAGTTACAGAATACGGAGAACCAAATTCATCAGGCAGCTTAGAAAGGCAAATTCGTCTTGCTGAATAGTTGTACGACCTTCCTTGCAGTACTACGTCCAAATGGTTGCGTGATTTCTCAATTTTGTTCACTGTTTGTATGGCCCTTAATGTTTCGGCTAGCTCAAAAGTTGCTCGAGTAAGCTGAAGTTGAATTTTCTTTTCTGATTGGATAATAATGAGTCATTGTATCGATGGATACAGCGAAGCAGTTTTATTGAATGCGGATCCGTGAGTTGAATATTATGAGAATTAACTTTTTATTCTTGTAGGTACCAAGGTAATAGGTGCGATGAAACCATTTGACGTTTGGATCGTATTGAAAATCATGAAAACTAAATTTTGATTGTATTTTTCGAATTGTTTTCGGCGAATTTGAAAAATTGACGATTTTTGGCAAAATCAACGAAAAATCTTGTAAATTTTCTTTATTTACGAAATTTTTCAGTCCCCGCCATGTTGAAAAAGAAAAATCTCGAAAGCACTTTTGACACCACCGGTGAGTCGCTGAATAGAGAATAGATGTTCAGAACTTTCGTCGAGGTGTAAAATTCGATCACGAAAATCGCGATATATTGCTCGAAGAAAGTCTCCGAACGGTACACGGTTCACTTCGGACGCATCAGTGTACTCTTCGGTTTCCATTTGGCAGCTTTCGAAGGCGTTTGAAAAATAACATTCGGTCTCCTCGTACGTATTGCCTGCCGGATACGTTCCATTTCATCGTAATACTCCGGAGCGAATCTGAACAAGGTGGAATCGTTCAACCAGGCGTAATTTCCCTCGATCGAACAGTTCAAAATACGCGCGCAAACGCTGGCGCATTCCATATTGGCGAACCTAATATTGACATCGTTTCGTTGCGACAGGCCTGCGTTGGTCAAATACCCTGCTATCGAGAGCTCCTTGATTACGAGATACGAGCTAGGGTCGCCCATCGCGAAGGTACTTCTTTTTTCGGCTAATAACTCGGCTAGACGGATCTTATCGCTTTGGTTTATTTTCAAATCGGTCAAAGGCACTTGGACAGTCGCACCTTGGATCAAATTGGTATAAAATTCGCGCATAGGTTTGAATAAAAACAGCCTTCTTATATCTCTGCCGTACAACAAGGCGTACTCGTTCTCCCAGTAGTTGCTTATACGTCCGTTGGAAGCGAGCAATCCGCCTATGTCGAGCTGATTATACACCACAGTGTCGCCAAATATGTTCAGATTGTATCCGCGATACCATTGCTCGACATTGCGCCACGATTCGTCCGGTATTTGAGTCAGCTTGAAGAGCTTGCGCACCTCGCGTTCGGTGAAACCGTAAAACTCGTCGAAAGGATTGGTGAACATGTCCAGAGCTACGTAGTCTTCGACCGAGGCGAATATTTCATCTTGGCAGATCAAAGTTCTGCCATTGAGGAAGGCCCTTTCACAGAATACATTATCGTGCAAGATACGTTCGAACCATTTACGATAAAACGCCAGTACACGTTGCTCGGTCCGTACACTACGATAAGTCCAGCCTTCCGGCGAGTCGAGAGCCCATTTGAAGACCTGCAGCACGAAATGATCGTATTCGTCGATCATGATGACGATTGGTCGATCGAAAAACTCGGCCAGGATCTCACTCAGAGCGTACACGCTGTCTATGACGCTAGATTCGTCCTTGTCGAGACAAATACGATCATTGAACAAGTCTATTTTTCGTTTAGCTGCTCTGATTTGGTCACCGGTACCGTTTCGAAAGAACCAAATATCCTTGTAGTGGTCCAGTAGGTAATCGTGTGCCATAAACGCGTCTTTAATCGCTTTACGTAGCTCTAGATAGAACTCGTCGTAGGAGATATCGATAGCATGACCGAATTTCAAATGTATTACCGGTCTTTGTCCTTGGTATTGGTCGAATAATTCGGTGTGGCGAGCGATTAGCATGGCTGTACGGTAGTTGTGCCTTTCTATCTCGTTATCCGATACGTAAATTCCTTCAGTGAACAGTTTGTGATTCGTGGTGGTGGATTTAGGCAGGATTTCGCGGCCCCATTCGTCGACTTGGATTTCGAAAAAAGCCTTCAGCATTTCCATGGTGGTGGTTTTGCCGAATCCTCGAGGTAGTGCGGTTACCATGACTTTCTTGTCGCATTCTAGCACTCGTTTGATTAGCAAGGTTTTGTCTACGATGACGTTGCTGAATTCGAACAGAATGGAGTACGAATTGACGGTTTCTATGATGGGTACGGGCGAGTAGAATGTGTCCTTGGCATATACGTCGGTGTTGAAACCGTCCGAAGTTTGAGCGCGGATTAACGCGGTAGCGAATACTATTAGGAAGGTTGAGGCGGACAGGAGCATGTTATTTTGATACTACAGTGGGCTCGAGATAGATGGACGAGTGTATCGATAAACGAGTTAATGAGATTTCGATTGGATTAGCAGATATGGAGGCGAATAGGTGCTGGTGTTTATCGCTCGGCTACTCGTTTTTATCGCATAAATTTCAGATTATAGCGTCGTGATAATCTGTAGTCTGCCGTTATGCTGCTGAGTCGGAGCTATTCGCGGTTACCTTTCTATTTTTTCGTTTATCTTGTGTCGACTAACGTTGCATCATGCGATTCGCAAACCAACTGCGCGAATCGTACGTACAAAACTCGCATCTACGAACGCGATTACCATACAGAATACGGTAAACTGATCATGCCGGTGGTCGGCTCGTACGTCGAAATGATCGAATTCACGAACCTATTCGTCGACAACAGTCTGCTGATCAAGGAACTATTCGACAATCCGGCCAAGCTGATCGTGATCACGGCTCCTCGCGGCACCGGTAAGTCGCTGAACACAGATATGATTAGAACGTTCGTCGAAATGGAAGTCGACCACAAAGGGCGCGAGATAATGCCCAAAGAAGATACCAAGAATCGTATATGGTTCACTACGGGCGTATACACGTCTCCCGAGGAGGAAGACTACCGAGAGCATAACTTCCAGTCACCGCTGATGATAGCCGAGCACCATCCGGAGTTCGTGGAACAGTACCAAGGCGCCTATCCTGTGATACATTTGCGATTCGACGAATTCGTCTATCACGTCGACTTCGAGAGTATGTGCATGTTCTTGAACAAAGCCATCGCCTTGGTTTATCGTCAGTATCAGTTTTTGTTCGAGTACATGGAAAGGGACGATTACGATAAGCTGGACGAGGCGCGAAAAGCCCAAGTGTTAGCCAAGCAGCTGGCCTTCGAAGCGGTCGTCGATTATTTGGATATCAAAGAGAGCGTAGCGTTGAATAGTCTGCGAGAGTTGTGCCGACTATTGTACGAGTATTACGGCAAGAAAGTCGTCGTATTGGTCGACGATTACGATCTGAACCTGGCCAAAGCTTTCGATTATAAGTTCACGTGCGGTATGCGTCACTACAGGCCGATTATCGAAAGGCAAAGTCTAAGGTATTACGCTCGATGGTTCAATATCTCCTTCGGCAATAATCCGTACCTGGCGAAGGCCATTTTACACGGTACGTTACTGTTCTCCAAGCAAAGAGTGTTCTCCGAAATGAAACCCGAAGATTACGCGGCGTACGAGACGTTCAACAATATCTACGAAGAGTATTACGGGTTCACCAGGATGGAGGTTGATCGACTCTACGAGAGAGCGCAGTTCATCGAAACTGAAACGAAAAACGACTCGCTGGACTGGTACCGAGGATACAGACTGAACAGGAATTCAAATCTGGTGCTGTATAATCCGTACTCGATAGCCAAGTTCCTGGAAGCCGAGAAAATAGGCAACTATTGGGAGAACGAGGTTTTTCTATTCGAAGGCCGAACAGCCAGAAGGTTTTTTCATCTCAGATCTTTAGAGGGGTTCTTCACCAAGTTGCATAAAGCAGAGCTGACGGTCGAGGTGGATTTCACAAGCGTAGACGTGACCCACGATGAATACTACATGGGGTTGATATTCGCCGAAACGGAGACCATTCCTGTGCGAGTGGGCGACGCGAACGCTACCATCATTTTCAAGCTGTTGAGCGCGTGGGGGTATCTGACGATGGATGAGAGTACGCGAGGCGACGGTAATGGGTCGGTTTTGAGGTTCGCCACTAAGGAGTCGGCTAGTTTGTGCGCTAGGGCTTTGAATATGCCCTTTGGAACGTATCCGTGGGTCAGATCGTACAGGTTTTTCATCAATTATCCGGATCGTGATAATAGGGCGCCGGCTACGGGTGGCTTGAGGCCGGTTATTTCGTGAGGCGAAGGTCGTATTTGTATGTGTTTCATATGGCAGGTGCCTATTTGTCGAGAGGATGGGTTTCTGGAGGTTTGTATTTTGAAATATTGTCGTCAGCTTACAGTTCTCACCAACAGCCTCGTAGTATTTATTCGTCAAAGACGCAAATGCATAAGAACTTGCCGCTTTTCCTACAAAGGTTGCCTACATCTTTAGATTTGAATAGTCATCGATACGAGATGATTTTACCATTCTCTGATCGTTCAACTCCTTCTCAAACACGATCGATTTTAACTACTTTTGCCTGTTTGGACCATTCACAGCTTCGAAAAACGATCCATAGTCTCCGTCTTCTCCTCGTGACAACAACAAAATTTTCGAGAAAATAAATTTGTATTTGTTCGAAAGAGATGCAATCGATACTTACTTTTTTCTACCCCATTCCGATGAAAAAATTCGCCTGTGACACGTGTTTTGGCATAGAAATAACTCGCGTAATCCCCAGCTGATGGGCACCAATACTTTATGGAACGGTTTTTCGATACCTGACGGTGTTCTCTACTTTCTTGTATGCCCAACGCAACGGTAAGGAAACAAAGTCTGCAAAAATGATAAAATTATTAATTTTTATGCATTATACCAAAGCCTCTTCTTGGAACTATCCAAGTCATGAAGAGAGAAAGGTAACGTCGCGTCTTTGTCGAGTGGGGAACCGTTTTTTTTTTTTTGTTCTTATGTGAAGAAGAAGACGTGTTCACTTTGGAATTTTTTTTTTGAGCATAAAATAACCCGAATGCATTGGCACGCTATTCCTACCATTGATTTCGGGACCGTCGTCTTTCATGATGAAACATTGAAGCTCGCAACAGCGTGTCTTGCGTAGATTGTAGTTTATCAGCCAACCCGCGAATTTTTGCGCTGTAATCGACATATCTGTTTTTTAGTGTTAATCGCTGTTTGACACCTAAATAATGACTGATTTGGCGCATATCATTGTTTTTTATCTGCACTTGATCAACAAAAAGAGAAAAAATCAAAAAGAAAATTTTATTAGTACTTGAAGTACATCTGCGAAATTCAGAAGATGAAAGGAAAACAATTAAAAAAAGGAAACAGTTCAAATAAAATTGAAATTATTGTTTCGATAAGTTACACTTACAAGCAAAACTGGCAAACAAAATTCGACGCATCGTCCGTTTTTTCCAATCCGACGCACTCATCATGGAAGTATATTTTGCAAATGGTGCAAATGGTCATATCTTTTTGCAAGTCCAATTCGCAAACTTTACAATACCAGCTTTCTGTCTCCGGTTTCTTTTTTTCCTCAAATTACACATATTTAAAAATTAAAGTGATAATGGTTAATTGAAATTACATGATGACAGTACCTATGTTTTTTTTAATTTACAGATTTTCACTAAAATTTCTCATAAAAATTTTTTTGGATGATGGAAAATGAAAAACTTTTTTTTTTAAATTTTCAACTAAAAATAATATGAAATTATCAAAAACATTAAATAGGTACATTTCAGTACTGACCATTGATTCAGACATTTTGCCTCTTGGGTAGGTATAGGTTTATCTCGAAAAGAAAATACACAACACCACGTACATTGACAGTAGAAGTACCTATGAGAAGACTTTATGATGGGTTTTTATATTTTCCAACAAATTAACGTACCTAGATTTCCCTCCTATTATTTCCATCATCAATCGCTTACCATTTGCATGGAGTTGTCTTCTTTTTTTTCTTGCAAACCTTCAAAATAGTTTGCAAATTCTTACACTATTATCTACCATGCCTGAAACTGACTAGGCCCGTTCGCTAATTGCGATACTGCTATCTACCAGACTCGGAGCCGGCTAGGAATTGCCTCATGCCGTTAATTGAAACAGCATTAACGTCAACAAAAACAACAACACTGTCACATTTAGATTATTTATTTCGTTAGTCCAATATTCATTTCCTCTGATCAACGCAAAAATTTAAACCAACAGTCCAGTTGATCTCTATGTATATCATTCATAGGAATAGTTCAATATATGCATGCATTAGCTGAGTACATTTTACAGGAGACTCACGCGAGAGTCTCGGGTTTGATTCCCACCACAGACGCTGGTTTTTTCTACTCAAAATGGAAAATAATAATACGAATAAATACAGAATATCGACACTCGCGGGTGTGAAGTGGTGGTTGCTTCAAGGGAGGAAACGGTTGTTGCATCGATAGACGTTTGCGGGCGGGAAGCGGTGGTTGGATTGAGAGGGGAAAACGTATGTTCGCAGGTTTCTCATCATCGCTACACTAGCGCTCATCTAGCTGATGATTTTAGAAACCTGCTGTGGTGTAGTAGGTTTGGAAAGACCTAGGAAAATTTTTGGGAATCGAAGGATTAGCGGAAATGACCTCTGTAGGGATTAGGATGAGATAGACATAGGAGGAAAGAACATGAAAAGGGTGAGTGGGATTAACGAATTAGGAGTAAGATAGGAAACCTACCTACACGACATAATAGTAATTTGTAATATTCCTACCTAGTTCTATCATCATCCAAAGATGATTTTATAAGACACTAAAAATATGAAAAAGTAGGTAGTGACCTACTTTAACGAACTTTGAAAACTATTATTTACTTTAATCGTTGAACGATTATTTCGATCTAATTTCAAATTGAATTAAAAATAATTATTTATTTTAAACCTAGCGAACTAAAAAGTCATTAAATTACTATTTCCTTACACCTATATTTTTAATCCCAAAATGGGATATATCTAACTTATTTCTACTATAGGTTCGGAGCCTACCTTATTTTGACGATCTTTTGCCAGAGATCTAACGATCTCTGGCTAAATTAGGCCATAGCTATCTATTCGATTTTACATATTGAACGAACTGATATTTCACACAAGAAAAACTCTCAATTTAAATAAAACGAACTATATATTTTTGTTTTCACAACACCGATCTATATCATTACAAATCAAATCAAATACAACAAGTAACTCCGAACTTGAATTTCGGTTTTTCTACCTCTACGAATTTTATCTAGCTTACCTAGTGGGGATCGGAAACTACGTCAGCTGCGGTACGGTAGACCAGAAGAGTAATCTCCTGTATCTTACCATACCACACTGCAGAACATACAAAACAATACTACTGTATAATAACTTTCATTTGATACCAAATAACTGAATTATGAGTGGTAACAAATGGTTTGGATATCAGCATCTTTAATATCAAATTGTCTCCAAAACGATTCCGGAGTGACATACGGGTCAAAACCAATTATTTTCACTTTCTTAAAATACCTTATTTTGATTTTTGTCGGCAATTCACTTCCATATTCACTGAAAGTAATACATGAATTCATTTTTCACTGATGGTAAATCCGACGGTTAATTTGAAACTGCCTCCACGGCCGTTGGTTTGATTGTATCGAGGTGAATTAGGCCTGTAGTGATCCGAAACGGTGTCACATTCTCGTAAATCTCCGCCTTGTCCTTCTCTACTGCTCGATACAAATAGGCCCTAACAGATGGGTCGGAGATGGCCAAATTCGTTAGGTATTTATCGGAATAGCGAGTCGGATTTTTGATGTATTCTCGTAAGTTCAAATAATCATCCATCGACTTATGGATTACCACTGGTAGAGCAGTCGGTGTTGGAGTCGGAGTCGGCGTTGGAGTCGTTTTATTTGCAGTCGTAGAGGTCTGGGATCCGGTTGAAACGGTGGAAGGCGAAGTCTGAGTTGGACTGGCTGAGGCAGACCCTTGCAAAAGTTGATCCAACTTTTCTTCTACACGTGTGAGTTGTTGCTGTAAGACGCCTCCCGCCGTCTCTAACCTCAACAGTCGGTATATGATATCAGTCACTGGTTCCCGATATTGGGTATTCAAGAATTCTCGGGGAATTGATGATGTTGGAATGCCTGACGGTCCTGCCAGGGTCGGAGTCGGAGTTATTACATTTTTGATCATAGTTTTGAGGCATGGCTCGGCTAATAAATAGTTTCCCATATTTCTAAACGAATTAATAATTGTTTTTAGCAAGTGTGAACCGTCTGTAGAAGTTTCCTTTTTTGCACTCAATTTTTCATTCAGCTTTTTCAAAAATTCACGTTTAGGCGGCTTCGTAGTTTTTGGTTTCTTCTCATTCGTTTGGTTCTTCTGTACACATTCTGCGGGATCAAAATCAGATTCAACAGAACAATCGGGTTCCAACTCTGAATCATCGTCGGGAAATAAATCTCGAGTTAAACGAACAGTCATCGAAGAATGCGTCGTTGAAGAATCGAGCGTAGTTTCATTGGAGGCCACTCCCGAAGAATCGGACGTAATTTTATCGGAAACCACTTCCCCTAATCGCAAAAACATGTGTAATAAAAGTTTCATAATTCTTCGAGCGCTCTTTTTTTTTTTTTTTAGACCAAAACGAAGTTTCTACGAGTGAAAATAAAAATGATAATTCAGTGTACTTAGCTATAAGTTTTTATTATTTCTTTGTCTTCATCTTTGTTTATATACTTGCTTATCAGTAAGTAAGTGAACCAGTGCCAATTTTCATATTTTTAGGTACCTACTTTTTTTTCATTTTACTTGATGAATTTTCGCTCACCTTTCAATATCATACAAAAATTATTTTATTTGAAATGTTCTGTTCAGTATCATTCATTAGGTAGATACTAAAAATAGAAATGGAAACACAAGTTTTTTTTTTCATATCAAGTTTATTAAAATTCAACCAAACTTATTCTCTAGCTATAGGTATTAAATGGTTTGTTTGCAAAATTACCATAGCCAAAAATAAATTGGTTTATGTTGAGTTATTGAAAGATTTAACAAAGGTGTTGATGCAGGGGCGTAGCCAGAAATTTTCGAATAGGGGGGCCGAGTCGGGGCCATAAAAAAATGAGGGGGGCCAAAAAAAGTGTA
>FIZT01006461.1:0-33434 GCA_900065295.1 Paracoccus marginatus
TTTAATTACTCATTTGGATTCTCGAAAAAAAGTTGGAAATTTTGCAGTATTTTTGTGAAATTTTTTTTTTTTAGTTTTCACTTGCCTTATCCTATGTTAAATCCCATAAGAAAAAAGAGGGGCCCAGTGGCACGGGTAAATATTATCCGAATCAGCTGAAATTTTTGGAATATCATTTTGTAGTGATAAGGAACCCATTTTCACTTTAGCCCTCCCCAAAACTTGAAAAAAAAATTTCCCTGTATAGTTAAGGGCCACCCTAGCGGGTATAGGTACAATACACCACTTCTCGTTTTTTCCCTCCTCGTCCCCTTCCTTCCATTTTTGTTTTTTAACGCATCATCGTCAGTATTCCTAATTTTGGTCATTTTTTCATAATATTTGTACGTTTTTTTCCCATTCTTTTTTCGAACAATCGTACGTACACGATGACTATTCACGAACCAACGTGACAATACCTCTTCCTCATCCTCACCTCCCGGTTGTAGATATAAGTAAATAATAGGCTATACTATTACAGCAACGAAGAAGAAGGAAAAAAAATAACGAAAAAAATGTGCAAAAATACTTACGTCACTTTTTCCTTTCAATTTGCATAATTCTACGTGCGGTGTCAGAGGCGTCCATTCGATTCGCTGCAACAGACGGATAAAAAATGAAATTTGATTAGAATACTCGTTCGTTTATTTTTTGTTAAAACTCAATTACGCGTACGTATAAATTATTTATTAATCGACGCGAGCTCACGAGGCATCGTCGTCGTGTCCGTTGAGCAATTGAAAACAGATTATATGGTTTACATACACGCCCATAACGAGACATGGAGAACTTCTCAAAGCGTTGTGTAGCAATGCTTTTAGTCATAAATTATTATTGATAAAAATTGGAAGGACATCAAAATACGTAAAAAAAAATTCAAGAAGATGTGAAAAATAATCAAAAATTTTGAAACGATTTCACCGAAAAAAAAAAATACAAAATTCAAAATAAAAAAAATATAATTAGAAAATGTGGAAAATTATAAAAAAAAATTTTATAAAAATGAAAAATGGGATTTTAAATTCAAAATTGAAGAAACATACAAAACAAAACAAAAAAACAGAGAAAAATAATTTTTGAAAAAAATTGAAAAAAATTATATTTTTGAAAAATTAGAAAAAAAAAATCTAAAAAATGAAAACAGTTCAAAAAAAATTAAATCAGTTCAAAAATAGAAAACAAAACTGAAAATAAGAGCTCGAACATGTTAACAAAAAAAAAAAAAAAAAAAAAAAAAAAAAAAAAAAACTTAAAAATTAAAAAAAAAAAAAAAAAAAAAAAAAAAAAAAAAAACAACTTGAAGACCAAATAAAATTGAATCAAGTATGAAAGTGCATTTCGGAAGAAAAAAATTGATAAACCGCACAATAAACGATCATCAGTTTCCCTAATAGGGAAAATCAAAAGAAAACTTCGCGCAAAAGACGAGACCGATTGACATCGCATTTATAGGGTACGTCGAGCAAAGGAGGGGTACGAAAACATCAAACTTTCAGTTCGCTGACCTCGTTGCACGCAGAGCAGACCACTTTCGGATTCAAACTGCAATAAAATACCCATACCACGTAAGTGATTCGACGCAGTACGAACTACGTACGTATAAATACACAATACACATCGACTCTTCGAATATAAAATTCTGATAAACATTTCAGCTGTTGTCAGCACACCACCGTGTAATGTGTACAGCTCGGATACGGTAAAAGCGTAAAATATTGTACATGTACTATACGTACATAACACATCGAGCGCAAAATAATTTATAAACTTTTACCACACGCGCGAATCGACCACTAAAAACTATCCTTTATACCTTTTTCGTTTTGTCTCACGTCATGTCACCTCGCACAGACATGATTACACACGTACCAAAAAAAAAAATGTAAGACATTCTGTCACGAAAGAAAATTAAGATAAACTAGGAAAATCATTTCACAAAAAGAGATGTACTTAGCTCTCGCTTGACCGTTCAAAACCACCAAAAGTACGACCAATCAAAAATGCTTATAACAGTGAACTGGTGAGAAAGCTCGTTTTCGCGACAATAGTTTTAAAAAAAAAACTTTTTTCCTTTCTTTTTTTTTCCTTTGCTTGCGTTGTTTATACAGAAGGGTGCGACGAACGCGGTTTTAACAACCACTCGTTCCATAATTAGCTTAATTCTCCAAGTACTTTCCAACGAAAACTCTATGCTTGGCTCTTGTTAATTGAAAAAAAAAAGAGAAAAAAGAGAGAAAAAAAAAAGAAGTAGCCGAAAAATCAACTCTTCTCGAGATACAACTGAAATGACGAAGACCACGACGTCAATATACGTATTACGTACTCACTACGTAATACGTATAGAATAAATAATAAAAATGAAAAACCGTTATTAAAAAGCAAACAGAGAAAAAAAGAACGGATGTTCGAATTGCAAAATTAATGGTCAAAGTTGTACGACGTATATGCATTGAAATTCAACGTGTGTGTAATATCTGCCATCAACGCCACCGATACGAGGTCTGGCCCGTCCGTCTTCTTTCGCCTCGTACTCGCGAATCTGGCAATCTTTCTTACAATCTCGAGTTCATCGATCACGTCCGAGCGTATCTTTTTGGCAACTCGTATTACGTAATCAATATTCAAACTAAATAATTGCCTCGTTTTTATTAATATTTTTTTATTTTATTTTTTTACTTCGACACATCTACGTACGTGGCTGGCTTTGAGCATATAATATTTTATATTGAATATCGACATCGTATCAAAATTGTTACGTCAACCAAGAGCCAATTTCAGAACGATTAAAATGCTAATAAATCTAAAAATTCAAGTTCAAAAAAAATAAATAAATAAAAAATCGAAGAAAAAAAACATTAAGAACACTGATGATTGAATTTTTTTTTTAGATATTCCGAATAAATACCTAATTAAGCTATTTGACATTAAATAATTGTGCCATGAAGTCTAAATGATGTAACCAAAGATACTGAATGAATAATTAGAAGCCAGATTATGAAGTAATTCGAACTCAGAATTCAAGTAAATGGAACCCAGATTCTGAATGAATAATAAATACCCATTTTTTGAATGTAAAAATATAATCCCAGATTCTGAACGAATAATTCGAAGTTACAATTCAAGTAAATGGAACCCAGATTCTGAATAAATAGTGAATACCTAATTTTTTTTAAATAAAAACATTTAATCACAGATTCTGATCAAATAATTCAACCCCAATACATATTTTGAAAATAAAAAACCAAATCCCTGATTTCAATACCCATTTTTTGTGCATAAAATTTGATCCCAGATTCTGAACGAATAAATGAGCCTCATATTTTGAAAATAAAATTCAACTCCAGATTCCAACCAATCGAAACCCAGATTCTGAATAAATAATTAAATCCCATGTTTTGCATGTACGAGTAAATTTTATCTCTGATTCTGAACAGAAAATTAAATCCCATATTTTTGAATGTAAAACTTCAATCCCAGATTCTGATCTAAACTGATGAATCCCATATTTTGGATGTAAAATTTCATCCCAGATTTCACAAAACACTGAAACCTAGATTCTGAACGAATAGTTTAATTTCATATTCCGGAAATGATTTTTTTAATTTTAAGCAAATGAAACCAAGATTCTACATGAACAATTGTACCTCATAATTTGGTAATAAACTTTGATCCCAAATTATAACTAATCAAGCCCCAAATTCAAAAAAAAAAAAAAAAAAAAAAATCGCTGAAAAATCAAAAAATTCAACCAAAAAAATGTCTCGAATCAAAAAACCCCAACTTCACCTCATCACCTCCAATAAACACACGCCAAATCACCACTCCAGCTCGAGAAAGAAACAACCACTCTATTCGACAATACGTTTACATAATTCATTCAAAAAACGGCCAAAAAACGTTCGACAACGTAAAAGAAAAGGCCACCATCGCATTTCCTCCCCTTCCACTCTAACTCTCCGCCAAGAAACCTGTCGGAGTGAAGTGGAAAATAAACCTCTTCCGCTGATTCGAACGATGCGATGACGACGAATCCAACTGGAAAAAGAGCCCAAGCTGAGCCGAGTCGGACCAAAAGGCGTAAAAAATTCATCGCGCAAAACCCATAGACTGCTCAACGTGGGAATAAAATCGCGTACTCTCAGCTCTCGGTCTTGGCCTTTTACGTAGCTCAGCGTCAGCCACCAGCAGCAGCTCTCGGCGAAGGCGCTACACAATGCATATGGCATTAAATTTGTATAATCTGCTCGTGAAACTTATTCCATATTTATTCGTTCCGAGTGTTTTGGCTGTTCCTCCGTATCGCTTTGTACCCACGACGAGAATCGAGAGCAGCGGCGTCGTCGTCGCGTCGCACCCGACCGACGAGTTCGGTATAAGGAACATCAAAACCACACGCCGCTTTACCAAAAAGGTGAGCACGTTGCGAATTTTATATTCGCTGGTACGTCGAGTACACAGATTAAATTTGCAGCAATGGTGAACTACGCTTACGCTGCTGCCCTGTTCACACATCATGTACACTGTACATTGTACATGGTACCGTGCTCGAGTTCATTTTACATGCCGTGCCCTCTGCACCGCCACACCACTGAGACGTCAGTTTGCTGGTAAGTAGCTCAACTTAGGTTAGTAGCAGTTACCTTGTACAGGAAACAAATGTGAAAAATTGACACCTAATGTTAATACTCGTACAAAAAAAAACAAAACAAAACAGCTGCATACCACGAGGAAAAATTATTGAATAAAATGTACAGCCACAACAGTGATAATATTCACTTTCACCTTTAGACCTGCGCCATTGTATGCGTATACATACGTACGTAATAACCGACCATCATTAATGTTAGATTCCACAAAAATATCCGTTCTTATTAAGAATTTTATTCGTTCGTATATGTTTGATGGATGCGACGAACAAAATATAAAAGATGAAGTTTCATTTTCCAATTTTCTCATTCCGAGCCAGATTCGTGGTCACGATCGCGGAAAACCATTATAAAATTATGATTGATCCCGGTCTGACGAAAGGCGAATTCGACGAATAGCTCGACATATTATATAAAACGCGAATACCGCACGATTTTCGTCGGCGTCGTCTTGCGTAGGTGTAGGTAAGTAAGTATAGGTGTTTCATGCAGACTCGATGCACGTGATACATGCGGGATGTGTAGAAGTGGATGCTGGTGTGGCGCTTAGCGGTATGGCATGGCTGTGCGGCAACTCGAATTACGTAATGATGAAAAGTAAAATTCAAAATTCAGGTACTGTTTTTTTTTTTTTTCAAAACAAATTACAGAAATATGCGATAATTTTAAAAATTTCAAAAAAACACAGAAAATACCAGCAAAGAAAGATAAAATTCACAGAAACTACAGAAAAAGTAGCAAAACAGACCTCAAGGGGCGAAATGGTGAAAAAAATAAAGAAATGACAAAAAACATCTGGGTGACTTGAAACAAAAAATTTCAGCAGTGATAGAAAAATGAAAGCGACTCAAAATTGAAAATTTTCTAAAATAATTGGTCAATGGTCATAAAACAAAAGGACACATGATATGGAAAATTTCAAAAAAAATCACAAAGACACCAAAATAACTTGAAACTGGACATTTCAAAAGTGACAGAAATTGCAAAAAAGACGACAGTGACTTGAAACTGAGAATTTTGAAGAAATACAAAAAAGGCAAAAAGTGACTTGAAGGTTGAAATTGAGAATTAAAGTGACAGAAATTACAATGAAAACGAACGTGACTCAAATCCCCTCCCTACCCCTCCGAAAAAAGAGACGAAAGTGACTTGAAATTAAAATTTTCAAAATTCACACAGAAGCCTAGATGAATTGGAACTGAAGATTTCAAATGACAAAAATTACAAAAAAAAAAAAATCAAGAGTGACATCTGATATGAATTAGAAATCTCAAGCATGACCTAAATGATGGAAATGACCTGAAATTGAAAATTTTTAGAAGTGACAAAACAGACGAAGAAGGTGGCTTGAAACTCAAAATTTTCAAAAAAGACAAAAAAAAAACAAGGTGACTCGAATGCGAAAGAAACTACAAAAAACATGGGAGTGACTTGAAGTCTGTTTCCCCGAATAACAAAATAGACGAGAAGGTGACTTGAAATGGAAAATTTAAAATATCACCAAAAAACCACCAAAGTGACTAGAAAATAGAAATTTCAAAAGTGACAAAAATGACAATAAAAACGAATGAAATTTCTAAAAACGAGAATAATGACTGAAAAGACAGAAAAAGGACCTGAAATTGAAAATTTGAAACATGACCAAAAAACCAATGAAGTGACTTGAAAATAAAAATTTCAAGTGACAAAAATTACCAAAAAAAAAGACAATTGATTTATATTTTTTACTACCTATAGCAACCGTAAAGAATATAATAACAACAAAACATAGACAAGTTTTCAAACGTTGTTATCGCTTTTTAGAAATAATAAAAACCGAATAGTTCACAGGCGCGCACAAATAAGTGACCTGAGATTGAAGATTAAAATTATAAAAAAAAAAATAAATCTTGGCTGGAGAAGTGGAGAATTGGAGATACGCAGAAATCACAAAATGGTGAATTGAAATCATTTTTTTTTTTTTTAATTAATAAAAATGGAAGTGACCAGAAATGAAACTGACAAAAATGATTGAAACGACGAAGGAGGCCTGCAATTAAACGACGACAAAAAAAGATGAATGCACAAAAAATTAATAATATTTGTAATAACGATAAAAGTTGAATTAGAAATTCTCATTCTGGAATCCAGACCTCCCCCCCTCCTCAACCCAAAAAAACTCCATCGATCAAAATAGAGCTCGGAAAAAAGGTCACAAACTCTTCAAAATCATTTCCAACTCGTCTATTACATAACGTGATTGCAATCACACCGTCCATTCATCTATACTTTGTTTCTCTCTCCAACAACTTGTGCGATAATTCAACATTCAACGACCAAGGACTACCCAGAACACTATACACGTACACATAAGTAAGCGTATTTCTAATCCAATTCCCTGTTCTTTTTTCTTCTTTTCTTTTCTTTTTAACTAATTCGCATCATTCATCACAAGACTAGATATACGCTCTTGAGATAGTTGATAGTACAGCACACATATTTACAATCTCGAGTCCTTGACCAAGTTCCACTCTGTAGCGTTTACATATCCGCAGCTCTGCCTCTCCATTTTATACGCGATCTCGATCTCGATTCTCTCAAGTGCTGCTAGCTTCTCTTTCCCGCATTCATTCACAAAATACCTTATACACTCGAGTCATATACCGTAAACTTCTCCCCAATCAATAAACCGCATAAAAAAAAAAATTTAAAATGAATTCCTACCCAGAAGTATTCGTAACAATAATATAATCTTGATCCAAATCTATTCGCGGCCTACATCTCGAAGCGATATTTATCGCATATGCTGAGCCTCCTACGCCTCACGTCGACGACGACGACGCACGTAACTTAGCATACGAATCTGTTTTCAATTGCAAATGACAAAGAAGCCGTTGCAACAATAAAATTAAACCTATTCCACGTAACGCGAATAATTTTGTATATTATAGGTAGTATGTATACGACTATACGTATCTACGAGCAGATACAATATTTCATCTGCATACGTAATTTAGCGCTCTCGCGTTGAAAAATCGTTAAATCCTTCCAGCCAGTAAACTTCGCATTATACACAACAGTTCACACGTCGGCGCGGGACCTGGGCCCGATTACACTATGCACGGTGCACATACTTACTCGTATGGTAAGTGTATAATATAGCATCGAAAGAAAACTAGAAAAAAGCTCATCGACAGATATCATTTTACTCTATGCATAGGTAGAGCGTTTTCAACTTACCTGATTTTGTATTTCGGTTAAATCGTCCAAGCTGATATTATATAACACGTTTCTGAAAACAACGAAAAAAGTAAAAAATAACGTATTAATAATTATATCGATCAAACTTAAATTTATAAGTGTAATTCAGCACACCCGTATACATATAATACGCTAAAAAATTAGCCTAATTTTTTTCCTCTTTCTATTTCACTAAAGCCTACCAAAAAAAAAAGGCCAGGCTGGCCAGTATTAGGTACCACTTTTATCGCGACCACTTATCCACTCGCAGTTTACGTGTACCTTCGTTAAAAGTGCCGAATACGATATTGAAACTCACGCGATAGCCTGTCCCCCTAGTCCAACTTGAAGCTCTCCTCTCAACCCAAAACATGTTTTATTTTTCCAAGTCAAAGACTCGACTAAAGAGAAAATTAAAATACGAAACGGAAAAAAAAAACCTGCTACAACGAACGACGGAAAACAGCTACTCGTTATGTACAATGGCAAATTACTCGAAACACGCGTTTTCTCCATCAATGTTACGCGCCTCTCTTCTCTCCCCCCGGCCATGCTATAGGATACGCTGGTGGTGCTCTGCCTACGCGCGCGTACACCAGACACTAATTAATTTGAGTTTTCGTCGTCGTCGTCAAAAGCTCGCGCAAAGCTTATCGTGCCAACGTCGGTCAGTTATCGCGATAAGCTTTCGACCTGACTTATGCGGTAGGGGCTATAGGTATAGTACTCAACTACTCATTCGGCTACCTTTAGCACTATCCTTTCTTTTTTGAACTCGTACGAGTATCTGCGGTATAGGTTCGTTCTCGATCGAGGGAAACCCTCAGAAGGGTGAGGGGGACCTCGGATGGTCGAAAAATTTTTCTCGCGTTTCGTGAAAATACGTACAACTTCTTTGTTCAATAAGCACTTCTTTTTTTCAATTTTTGTGAAAAAAAAAAAAAAAACTGAAAATGATGTTGTGGGCCTGGAAAGGAATTTCGACGAAACCTACCACAAAAGACCATTCACGACAAGAAAAAATTTCGACAGAAATTTTGGATTCCTGACCTGAGTATTTTCGGAGGAGAGTGCCCCAAACGTGTTTTTTCCCCGATTATTTCGTTCTTTGCAAATGCATGAGAATTTCGAGGTTTTTTTCAAAAATTACAAGAGACAAAAAATATTCAGTTTTTCGAGCTCTACAAATTCTGTTCCGGAAAATTTTTTGTAGATCGATTTTTTGAGGACTTACCGACAACTGGTTGCAAACCAGTGAACCGGTTTCGAAAAAAATCATATTTTACCATACTCAGGGTGTAGAGATGTTGATTTCACAAAAAACTTCGTTTTGATTTTTTTCCAGCTCGACAAGGGATTCTAAATATTGAGAATTTTCAATCTAAACTTTTACCTCAAACTTCGAATGTGTATACTCAGACTTTGAAAATCTACCAGTTTCAAAAAATTTCTCCAAATAAGTCTTACTCTTCCTCCGTTCAGTCTTCAACTATTCAACTTCTTTCCCTCCATCAATTGCCTTCGCTAATAGGAAAAGTATGGTATTTTAATGAAAAGAAAACCTAAAATGATTTTCAAAATTCAATCGACACTTTTTTATAGTGCCACCTTATTTCTGAGAAACGTGCCAACAATACAAATCGACGTCTAATTCTTCCCATACAAATTGAGCATCAATTTGCAGGGTAATTCGGATAGAAAAAGAAAAATAACGAAAATTAAATTAAGTATTCGCGTCGGCGACGAAGGGAAATGAAACGGAGGGATCCTATCTCCGCCTATTTTCGCCTGCTCTTCAACAGCGAGAAAAAATTTTCACCAAACGATCGAAATACTCGTATTGGAACAAAAATCACACGATCGTAGATTCAAATTTTCTCTCTCGAACGAGCTTTAACAAATTGCAATATCTCGAGACGTGTAAAAAAAAAGTCACACACAAGTTGAAAGTTTTCGGAAGTGTACGACTCGATGCATAGGAAAATTAGATACAAGTACTTTATCCATTTATCAAAATGCGTAAGTAGGTATATAAATTTACTGTACAAACCCGCCAAGCCAGAACGGTTGAAGGCGTTCAGAGGGAGGGGGAAGTCTAGATTAAAATTCATTAGACGGATGCGTATGATAATTTGCGAGTTAATATTCCTGTCAGCGAACCTTTTGACGACAAAAGTTTATAACGTCGAATATTTCTGATAAGAACGCTACAGCCGTTCCACCAACGTGGGAGGGGGAGGGGAGGGGTGCGTAAAATCACCGCGTTCCACTTTACGATTCTGGTAGCTTTTTCAATTCATTTCATAAAATGCCTATATACTCGTACGTACTATACAGACGACGTCTGCAGAGGGGTTGGTGTTGCAGATATTGCAGCCTATTCACCTTTATAAGAGGGTGGTAAGTGCGGATGCGACGAAGTGGCTGGCGTTGAATTTAAGTAGACTCTATTCGAATTATATGGAAAATTATAACAGTTGTATAATTTAATTGATTTAACAGCGCCATTTCACGAGTGTTCGGTTTAAATTCTCTGAGACGAGAGGGAGCTGCAGATAGCTACGAGTTCGCTATAATTGTTTATATCTAGAAGATGAAGGTACCCATTTTTTTCCATCCTGTACATAATATACGTATACCTACGTATGACATATTAGATTTCTTTACTCGTACTCGCTACCAAGTTCGAGGTCCGGGATTAAATTGGTCACAGTGTATGGTCGGTTTAATAGTATACACGTATACGACTACGATACCTGTATCTGTACCTGTACCTGTCAGGTGCATCATCGACAGTACACAACAATAGAATGACAGGAAATGTTGTAACGGTTTATAGTGTATACGACTACGTACCTAGTAGGACCTATAGTGTCCACGTTAGCATTACCCCCTCGCTCGTATTCCGCTGCAGGGATATGTAGTATGTACCAAGCTGGCGATCACGACGAACGATACAGCTCGTCTAAATCGATTTCCACAGCCGAATAAAAAGCAGAAGAGATGGATAAAGATTATAACCGCGCATCAGAAGGTGACATAATCGTGACAGGTAATTACGATGTTTGGATTACGCTTTACGTCGAGACGCGACCTACGTATCGGTGGTACGGTATGTATAGCCACAGTATAAAGCTGGACAAGCAAATACCATAATGTGCGCGCAATGATGGTCGCAAAGAGAAAGTGTACCGGTTTATATAATGATAAGGTGAGCTCGACGAGTTACTAGTGTCCGTCGTTTCATTTGCAAGATGCACGCAATGTTTATTTTGGACACGCGAGAGTGATAAAAATACACTTTCAAAATTTCGCTGTAAAATTACTTTTTGAATTTCGACAAAAAAATGAGGAGGTAGCAGTTCTATCAAAATTATTCAAAAAATAAGAAGCAGGACTTTGGAAAATTTTGAAAAATGACAAGGTTCTTGGGAAACTAAAATCAAAGACGAAGTTGGATTGTATACAAAAAGATTCTCTCTGCTCAGCCCTCCTTCCTTCAATCATCACTTCTTCACCACCTCCAATTTATATCAGCGTTTCCCTCATTTCAGCATTCGTCAAATTTACGACTGAATACTTACGAACCCGTCTTGTACATAGGTTAAATACACCGTTGGTTGCTCTATCTATACTCATACTCGACACCCGAGTCACTTTTAATCGCCGGTTGTAATTCTAGGTGTGTAATGCGGAAACGAAACAGTACAGGTACACACTGCACAGTTACCTACACGTACTACACTCACTACGACACATCCATATGACATACATATTTATCAAGCTCAGAAGACATGTTTGCATATGCAAGTGTTAACGCACGTGCAAATAAACAAGGCGGTCGACCGACACAGCCAACAGAAGAAAGGCAAAACTACACGTTGAACTTCAGGGAGTGGTTTTTTTCTACTCCTTCTTCTTCTTCTGCATCGCGAAATAGGTACGTACTTCATCAGCGAGTGGTTCAACAACCAGCCTGTATTTAGAAAGATGGAGAGAAAAAAAGTTGACTCAAAGTCGTACCTATACTCGTATGTAGCGGTACGTCAGAAAATCGACTCGACTCGAAATTGTACGCTGCTCTCATTTTTTTTTTTTTTGCTTCTAATTTTCACTCTTCTTTCCTCCTCTTGCCTACTGTCGTATTATAAAGAGAAAAAAATTACTGCAATTTCTATTTCTTTTACGGAATGAATGCCTTTGCGCTGCACTCGACGGTAATTACAAGCAGCAGCGTGTGGTCGGATTCGATCTTCGGCTACATTATGTACCTACTACACCGATAATATTATTCGAACCTCAAGTCTACGTGGAATGAGAACGATATATTTCCAGGGCTTTCGTACCATATAGGTACACGATGGCTTGCTTTTTCAGCGAAAAAAAAAATTGAAAAAATTAAATAAACGTTTTTTTTTTCTTAATTGTATACACTTATACCATACCTAGTTCGCCGAGTTATCAGCACGAAACAACAACGTACGAATGAGGAAAAAAATACGTAGATACACACCGTCGCGTCGACTCGACTACCCAATTTAAATATTCAAACGTATTTAAACTGACGAATAGAAATTCCAACGCAATCAAACTTTTCGTTAAAAAGCGAACTCGTAACTATTTTAATAAACGCACGAGGTATAAAAATTCCACCATCACCTCATCAACCTAACTCTTTTATTTTTTCGAGTGCTACGGTTTGCAGGCGGTTAAAGGACACCTACAATCGACTACTAACTTTTTCCCATCCGTAACAAGCAAAAAAACCTTATCAAACATTCGGAAATTAATTTCAACCACCGACGACCGACGAGTCCGCGCATAATGCACACCACACTACAGGAGTTCAATGTCTTCGAAGTCCGTTTCGTAATCATTCGAACAGGCCGAATAATGTAGGTAATTAAATTAATGTTTAGAAAAAAAAAACAAACGCAAACGTAAGTGTTACTCATTGACAGCGTTCCCATTAACCATATACAGTATTATAACTTATGTCCGAATATACGCTCGTTCTTGTAAACCATACAGGCACAGTGGCACACACCCCCACTGATGTTTCTACCTAGTTTGCGTAAAATTTACTTCATGTATTTTTATACGTACAATGTGTCCAGCTCAAATAGCGTGACAAAGTCAAACACCATTTTTGTTCGGCGAACAAACACAGATCGGTCGAGGGAGGAAGCTGCCGGCCAACACCTTGTCTCGTAAAATAAATTTAATTAAAAATATTCTACTATGTGTTTTTTTTTGTACTCTTTTATCGTACCTACTCATGCATATACGACGTATTATTCGCACATACCTAGTATCTGCACGTAAACCAGTAAATGAATTTTTTCGCAACGAATTTCGCATAAAACACACCATAAAATCAACACATAAATTTCCAAACCGAAGACTGTGTAGTATGTTTATCTTGAATTACTAGTGCATGCGCGAGCGATTCACTCATTTCGAAGAACAGTCCTTCGGCCAATCTTCCTCGCATCCAACCGAAGACTGTGTAGTATGTTTATCTTGAATTACTAGTGCATGCGCGAGCGATTCACTCATTTCGAAGAACAGCCCTTCGGCCAATCTTCCTCGTATCCTTGAAGATGGCTCGTGAAAAAATTTACATAAGCCAGCCAGACATTATTGAGTAGGTTCGACTGTACAAAAATGACTAAATGGCTCGTACGAAAAAAAATTTCGAACAAGAGTTGTCCCTCGATATCTAACGTATAATTTCATTTCTTATCGTAATTCATTTTGGAGAAATCCCTGACCTTGAAATTTGGAAAATGTTTCGAGGAAATGTCAAAAGCACGATTCAATTTCGACGTACGATTTTTTTTTAGAATTGAGCGAAAATAACGAAAAACGTCAAATATAAACTCCGCCCATTTCTGAGCCAACACATTTCGAAAAGTATAGCCACTTTGAACGCGACTACGCGGTGCGCATGCGCGGAAACGCGTCACAGTTCAGTCCATCCACCTCGAGACATCGCACTAGTAAGACGTGCTAAGTCGCGTTCAACCACTTGAACGCCACGAATTATGAAGTTTCACTCGTTCTAACGTCGCTTCCATCATCAAATACAATCAATACACCAATTCTAAATACTTCATCAACGAATTACTCCCCAATTCCGTTCTCCCCTCGTCGTCAAAATGAACACCAATAACCGTTCGATTAAATTAAAAAATAAAATATCGCTTCAAATAGCGAAACTAAAAAAGTCAATTACCTTCCGCCAACCAAAGCTGTATCATTTTCCAGATGCAACAACCGTAAAAAGTAATTCATCGAGTCATTTCCAGCGAACCTCTCCTTCTCTGTTTCACCTGCAAATACAAGATGTGAAAAAAATCGCATTAGTCGACAAGTTGTATCTATTACATACGCTTCTACGTACGTACGAGCGTCAAATGAAATGTACAAATATACACATAAATACAATCCAAACGTCCCGTATTATAGTCGCCACAGTATCGCTGAAGTAACATGAAATACACGATATTTGATCCTTTTCATCATCTGATAAAATAAATAAACCGCAACAACGAGATTTTTTTTCCCGCAAATGTGCTTCGTTTCAATTCACAGAAGAACTTTTATCTAATATACCTGAGTATAATATGCTGAGCGTAGATAAACTGTCAACGAAGGTAACGTGTACACAAATAAATATGTTTTGCATTCAATTTAACTTGTACATAAGCCTATACCTATGTATGCTGATGAAAAGTACATATACAAGAATTATGATGTGATGAGATATATACCTACCTATTTCTGAAAAAGACCATTTTTCCCCTTAGCGAACCTTATTTATTCATTTTTTTCTTTTTCCAGTATCGAGCCCAACCCAATTACAGAGGCACAGACAAGAACCCAAACCACAAACCAGCCTTTTGATTGTGCAAGCTTTTTTTTTTCTAAATCGAATATTCGTAAAAAAATGAGATGGGAGAGATGATTAACTTTGGAAAAGAGGAAGGGATAAAAACTTTGTACAAAAAATATGCTAAACTTAATGAGCTACTAGATTCAATTTAATTGCAAATTAAGCTTGCAAGGATAAAAAAAAGTTTTACAAAAAGGTCAAATAATTACCTACACAAGGCGGTTATTTTTATTCAGAGTCCTTTACAATTCCACACTTCGTAATCAAAGGTTCGCATTCTTGAAAACTCCTAAATTAGGAAATGAAATTTTGAAAACATTGTTGAAAAATAATAATACTCCTAAAATTTTCGTTTCCCAGAAAATTATTTTTGGCTCTGCTTTTTCGAAAACTCGGCTTCTAGGAGTTTTTTCGTAAATTCTATTTTTTGATAATTTTTTTCAGACTTAGCTACACGAAAGCATTGCATTTTTTTGAATTTGAATAATCATTTAATGATATTCCTATTTTTTCAAAATTTTGCACTTCGGTAACTCTTCTCTTTTCATTTCCTCAATCTTTTTCAATTCTTTTTTTCAAATTTTAACAATTAAAAATATTTTTTCGAATTAAAAATTTGATTGATTTTTCAAACTTCTCTAAGCAACAAATTTTTCAAAATTTTTTTCCCAGAAAACTTTTGCAAAAATTTCACTTTTCGTCGACCATTTTATCAAAATAATAATACATTTTGCCGTCCATCCAGCAAGTTTCCCACTCTTCTTCGTCTACTCTATCTTGTTGAATGCGAATTCGATTATGTACACAAAACAACGATACCAATACGATAAAGGGAATATTTAATTTTGCTCGTTCAAGCACCATAGCGTATAATTCGATATATACATAGGTACATAGGTAGAGGATACGTTTATCACACTATAGCGTAGAACGCTTACACACAGGTACTCTGGTACATACAGATATATGCGATAAGCTCGCAACCATAATGAATTTCAATTTCGCTGCGCGGCCAAGGCGGAAGGGATGTACAGATACCTCCTCTGTACATATGTATGTACGTCGAGCAAAGTAAACAAATTTCATAAGTTGTGAGGCTAGCCCTCGCTGTATTGGCGTATGATATTGTAAATATTACACGAGATTATAATATTATTACTCGCTTCGTCAACATAACACGAGCCAAGCCAACACGTACCTTTAGTATATCTAGGTATACACATACGAGCATTTCAACTACACGTATATCAAAATGCATCGCGTTACATACGAAGAAAGTATACACTACACATGTCGTATCTACGACTGTCTCTCCCTGCCCATGTACCCAGGTCATGACATCGAACTGAAATATTATTACACGCGTTAAAAACACGACACCGCACCAATTCCGCAATATACGTATTTTTTGCTCCGTCTCAAAATTCTTAAGTTAGGTATATGGGACGCGAGCATACCGCATACATATTCATTTTGAAATTACGATATAATACGCCATCAGCCATCAACTCGCAGCATCTGGTCGGTCGTCGATTTCAAGTAAACGGTAGAACAGCAATTAATTTAAATCTGGTTTTTATCTTACGTTTAGAATCTAACGTGTACCTATGGTCCCGTTCGAAATAGGTACGTACGTACGCTGTACAACTTGCAATACGCTACAGAATTAGAGTAAAGGTAAATCTCTGCCCTGGTAACAGACGCGGACGCCGCAGCCGTCGTAGTCGTCGTCATCCAAATAAGGTACGATGATTAAATGCGGCCGGCGGCGATATGCTCTGTGGCCTGGTACAATCAACTCGGGTGCACCGCGCCATCATATCAACGTCACAAGTCCAACTAGGTATACGCCGAGCTTTCTTCACCGCAACAACCGCGTACCCCATTAAAATCTCTTGTATAGATGTCGAATATATGTAACTCGCAGTGTATAATCAATGTGTATATAACCGATAGACATTAGACACGTCTCGCAGACACAAGTTATACGCCGAATAGATATCGACGATAAGAGACACTTACATGTACAGAAATTGCACCAAGACTCGATGCAGCTCAATGTCTATTTTTATAAAAAAAATTCGCATCTCTGCGAAAATAGCAGCGTCGCGTCGCCGACAAACTCAGTAATTGAACTGGTTTCACACGATGATATTACGTCATCTTCGATGCAAAAAAGTAAAAAAAAAAAATGAAGTAAAATCGCGCCGCTAAATGTGTTGATTTTATTAACCATTTCTCACACGCGATCGCTATAGATAGGTCTTGAAGGGTTAAACACATCCAATAAAATAAAATTAAAAAATGCATTAGCCACATACACAACGTACACGTACCATATCGAGTTTGATTTTTACGATCGATTTCAAACATCGTACGCCGATTTATCGAGTTAAGTATTTAGTTTCTTTTTTATACTTATACTTTTTTTTTTTTGCATAATTTCCATTTTATTGATCGGAATCGACACGAAAATGAAGATGAGGCTCGGAAATTTTGTACAGGAAAGAAGCCTGTTGACGAGTTACGAGAATTTGCAGCTGTATAGAAAGCGACCTTTTCAGAGGTCATTGGCCTTTTCTCTGTCAACTTTTCGAGTCTCTCATTTCATTAGAATGGCTCGAGATCACGTCAAAATCAAAAAATGACTACGAATTTGAATTCGGCGAGCTCGAAAACTATGGAATCGACACCAATGATGCTACATTAACAAAAATCCGAATTTCATCCCCTTTCCCCTCCCACCAATTCCTCACAGAAAAGCCGAAATCGAAAAGGTAGCAAAAAATTTGAATTCAGCGATCCCCAAGACCATGGAAACGACACACATGAAGCTATCTTATCAAAAATAATGATACCCCTACCCTCCTCAAAACCTACTTTTAGACCCCCCCGCCGCGATATTTTGAAACTGATAAGTGATAATCTTCGACGAAAAAGATCCCGATTATCGAAGGACTCAAATATTTTTGTACCTGAGTATTCGGGGTGATTTTGGACGACCAGTTGAAGTATCGAAAAGTATAGTAGGGCATTTGAGAAGGGAGTGGCAAGAAGGGCGAGTAAGGAGAGATCAAAATGGAGTTTCGGAGATAAAATCACGTATTGCATATCGATTTCATGGTTTTCGACGTCGCTGATTCCGAATCTGAGGTTAATTTTCAACTTAAACGCGTTCGTTCCGAAAATACACGTCAATTCCAGCATGAAATTCGGAGTATACACCGTACTTGAATCCATTTTGGCTTTTTTTGAGCGCAAAATACACTCTTACACGAATTCTTCTCACCTCTCGATGACTATATTCTGGTACTTGCAGCATAAAATGATCGTTAAAATTTTATAAATCGTTCTCTCGCGATTGAGCATTCGTTCGCGTCAAGCTTGTAAAATATTATCGGTTGCATTCTCTTTCGGTTCGATTCTCATACAGAATGGAAACATCGGCCACGTATTTGTCTTGACGTATAGTGCGCTCGTCGATATTAAAATATTTCGACGTTTACACTCGAAATATCATCCATTTGTACGTCTCGTTCAAATTATTCCGAGCGAGTATCATACGAGCGAGAGTCAAGTAGAAGAAAAATTCCACTCGGGTTGTCTGCTCCTCCCCCTCCGTATTTTATCCGTTTCTTATAAACTCGCTGTTGTAGGTACTTTCTCATGTCGAACGTCGAATAGGATGTTTTACAAAAAAATACGTCTTCATCGCCGATTGACTCGAATTGAGCCCTCAATGGTTCTTCGCATACAAGCTAATTTCTTCATTTCTACATTTTTTCACCGCATACTTCCCGTTTTTTTCCGTTAGATTATTTTTAATTAAACCTCCATTTCTTTGACGGTCTTCCGAAAATCGCAGCTCGGTGTTCATGAATATTTAAACGCGCGCCCGTTTATTACCCACCGACGACACCGGGACGCGACTACCGCCACCAAACACTCTCTCAGCTTTAGACAATGGTTCGCGAGCAAGCCTGCTAATTACTTATTTTTTCGAAAATTCGCCTAATGCTAATGAACCTTTCTTAACGCGATTTCCATTTTACCCAATGGAAATGGCGAAACGATTAGGTACGCATACTTTCGTTCGCCAAACCTCACTAACCGAGATGGCGAGACATCGCCGCGCGGCTAATCTAGCAAATTAAGCTGAAAAATAAAAATAAAATAACAAAATAAACGTGTGGATTGTGTGCCAAGGTGTCTCGAATACGAATTACGAGTCACGTTCGTTGGTGCTCTTTTTCAACAATTACTAGAATTTCCATTTCTTTTCATCGCTCGCAAAATCCAGCTACACGACGTTTTAATTTCCACTCGAAAACAACTCCTTCTCATTTTATCAATTCCGTATTTTAAAATTGCGCAAAAACACTCTCGTACGTCGATGTCGATTAAAATGAGATTTTTGACAAAATGAAAAGGAAAAAAAAGCAAAAGCGAGCGAATCGGTATTACTCTCGTTTCTACCGGTAGCAGCATTTTGGACAGCTTTCGAGATATATTAATTCGATTTTCGTGTCCGTTTCCATTTTATTGAACACGAGCTCGCTGCCTCGATTAACATTTAAAAGTCGAACATTTGCTAATTGCGAACGTCGCTGCGCTGAAATGAATTCGAAATACTCGACCGATCATAACTTAACACTTCTGTTCCGACGTCGAGCCATCCCTTCCTCGTCCGCGCGTCCTTCAAAAACGCCAATTTCTCTAAAAGACAATAACAAGTTGCGGTTCAAAGGACGATACACAAAGCAGCCAAAAAGCTGTCTTTCAAGTCACCCAACGACAATTTGTTAACAACACAAACAGACTGCGCGCACCATTTCATTGTTACGAACTTCGACCTTTTTCCCCTGCCTTCTCATCCGGCTGCCTTTATGGTATATCATTTTGTCCTGGTCCGCGTATATAACGTCGTATCGCAATCCATCTCTTTCTATGCAGCGTCGCGTCGCCCAGTCCAAACTCGCAAAAAGAATTTTAAAAGTTTTACCCAGAGCTCGAGATAATTTTACGTTTAATGAATGACATCCTGCGAACGACGTAGCGGCGCGTCGTCGCCTCACCACCGCGCCTCGTCGCTGGCCATGCGCTCCAATTTTCTTCGCTAACTGAAACAATTTATACCCCCGAAGCGAACGAAAAGCTCCCGGGTGTCCCACTGTTAGAGAGCTGGTGACAAGTTCGTATACGTATGTATGTGAGTATCGTGAAATGTTTTTTATTTATTTATTTTTCTTCCTCACTTCGGGAGTGTTTCCAATGATAAATGTATCCAAGAATGGCGATAATATAAAGTTATACGTATGAGCGGTGGAATATTTTATAAGGCTGATAACCTATTGGAGGGAGAGGGGGTGAAAAAAGTTACCAAATTACGTCAAAAAATTTTAGGTTTCTGAATGAATTCTACCCCTTCCCCCATTTTAAGTTAAATTCTTCAAATTTTCAAAAAAAAATTGCAAAAAATTGAACTATTTTTTTTTGCATTTTGCTATGCAATTAATGGCCCTGAAAAATTAAAAAAAAAATCACTAATTTTTTTTACTTTTCAGGGATTCTAAAATTGATTCGAAAGCCAAAATTTGTCAATTTTGAGATATTTTAGGGTCAAGCAAAAAAAAATTTTCTTCACTCACAACATACTCTATTTGTCTCATTTTCACTCCATATACACCCCTAAACAGCCTCCAGACACCTTTTTTAGCACCCGAGGGGGTCCCATTTCGACACCTCAGTCCGAAAATACTTGAACTACGTGGCCCAGAAATTTTTTCTCATCATACTTGACCTTTTACGTTTCACATTTCAATTCTTCTCACAAAACCAAGCTCTCGAAACATTTTTTCCCGCGACAAAAGTGACCATAACATCCCCAGTGTAGTCTCATTTCACGCAGATGGGCATCGGACAAAAGCACACTCAGCAGCACGTACCTACGCAAATTAAAAAAAAAAATATCCTGCACCATCTACACTTCTACACACGCTGAATCTGCGACTTACGCGTGCCCTCCCCTCCCCTCTTCTTCCACCAGCCGTCTCGTGATTTATTGTAATTTCACCGTCGAACGCGGCCGCAATTGTCCGGCCCGACAGCAACGCGCGTGTTACAAATAAAGCAAATGCTCGATGCTCGTACACCACATTTTTATAAGAGAGTACCCAGACCCACCTAACACGTCGAGTCGACGGTGAAGCTGCGCGCAATTACCACGAAAAAAAAACCATCACGTACTAGGTCAATATAACTGGACAAGGTATACTCTGCCCTTTGACGAATGCAACGCATAGATCTAAGGCGAGCTGCTGAGCGTCATGTCACTCTCTCGTGTATGCCACACGAGGTGGGAAGAAAAACCGTAGGTGACAAATATGGCCACTTTAGAACAGGTTGAAAAAATACCACTTCTCTTCCCCTCGAGACAATTTACTACGAACATGCAGGCTTTCGAGCAACATAATGCACCATTTAAAAATACTTTTTTTTTTTTTGCGAAAATTACCTAATGACAAAAAATTATGGCATTTTATTCCATCTTCGTCGTCGTCGTCCTCCTCCTCCTCCAAAACCTTCGTAATCGAAAACAGCTCAAATGTGGCGAACGAGGGGAAGAGAGAGACTTCATGGGGACCTTGAGTGATCCAAAATGAGATCTGTCGCAGGTATTGTGACACTCGAAACGCCCACGCAATTTAGGAAAAATTTAATAAATCGAATATCCAAGAACTTATTCTTGCAATGGATTGAAATTTTAAAGGAACGCAGAAGGCAACATTTCATCAATATCGATCGATTGAAAATTCAAAAAAATCATCGACACGTCACGACACGTGTAATGAATCAATTCCACGTTTGATTAATTCAAGCCCGAGTACTGGATAAAGCTTTGACATCGAGGACCCAGCCACTTCATCCTTTCGAGACAAAAAAAATTGCTCGAGCTTATTTTCCTTTCGAACACGATCGTATTATATTCGTCCAGTTTTTCTCATTCATTTCCTGCGAGCCTAATTAACACGCGATAACGAGAGTTGCTAAATCTTGGCCACGAAAAAAAAATTACCCGACACATTTTTCTAATGTATAGAAATCTAGCATCATTCACTTCCCCTTTCTGGACGGATTTTTTCATCCGTTGCATAGCGCTTAAAAAAATAGGTACTACCTTTCAAATCATTTCACATGTACCTTGTATACTTATCGAAGCTTTTAGTTTCAGAACAAAACACCAATCCATCACTCAGATCGCCTCCAGCTTTCGAACCATACAGCGAGAAATTCACGCCGGTCAATAGCTTCGGCGTCAAAATTTACGTACGCGTTTATCTCGCCCCTTCCTTCTGTCATTCTTCTTCGCCGATAGTTTCAGAAAATTTCACCTCTCCAGTTGAATGAACGAAACTGAAAGCCCAATCCGGCGGCGATGGCGAATTTCGTCTCATGTAATCAATGTCAAAATAAATTACCAGCAGCCAACGACGAAGATACCGATACCATGAGTTTCGTGCCTGCCGGTCTTTTCGACTTGACGACTCTTCTCGTTTCTTCCCCTCCCCCTCCGCTTCTCTTGCTGATGCTCATTTCGCGCACTCGTTCATTTAGTATTTCGTCGCGATATGAAAATTAATTTCGCCGTTTAAAGATAAACGTACCTAAACGTAAACGTAGCGGGTAACATCGCCATTCCTTCACCTCGCCCACGTCCATCGAGCCAAAAAAAAATTGTCTCGCAGTCGCATCGATGAAATCCTCTTCGCGTGAATCAAAATCTCGTAATTTTTCACGTCGCGTCGTTCACGATAAAAAAATAAAAATAAAAAAAACCTCCAGACACTTGACAGATTACTGCAGTCGCCTCCCGTCCCCAAAAACGATTTCTTTTTTCCTCGTTTTCTCCCGAAAGTTGAAGAGGGGGGGGGGGGGGGGGGGTTTTTATGGGGGGGGGGGGGGGGTGCGATTTTAATTTTCAGGTTACGGACACTATGTTTGCTTAAGAAAGTATACCAGGAAAAACAAGCCCACTTTTGAGATTATTTTTCCACCTCCTTCAGCGTGTCCCCGCTCTTCGTATGGTAATAATATGACGTTCAAATTACAGTATATTAGCGTATACTCTTCGTTCGCCACACGTTAACGCCACAGACAACGTAATGGTCGCGTGTCACGCCATTTCAAAGGTCAAGGTGTAGGTTTTTCCACACTTTTGCCCCCGATTGAAACCGCATGTTTTTAGTCGCTCTAATTTTGACTTGTATTTCCTGTCCAATTTTTTTTGAAAAATCAACTTTCATTTTGCGTAGGGTTTTTCATTGATTTTTCTCATTTTCGATGATTCTTTGACTTTTTTTCAAGAAAAATTTTCGGGGTTTTCGCAAAAAAATGGATCATTTCAAAAATTAATCGATTTTTTTCAGCTGAAAATTTTTATTCAAACTCTGAAATTTTTTTAGCAAATTTTTCAATTTCAAGATTTTCATGACAATTTACGACTATAAAATGACTCGATTCTTCAAATTTTATTACTTCGAAAGAACTAGGGAGCCACAAAAGGCAAAGGAAATATTTCCAAAATCATCTGAAAAAAATATATATATATATAATATTGAAAAAGAAAATTCACTCCAATCCCTATCCTCCCAATATATCTCTTGACTTCTTGTGGAGCGTAAAAAAAAATACACGTGTACTCCCACATTCGCTTTAAAATTTATATTTATAGTACACAAACGGACGGTGGCGACATTTAGAAAACAAAAATCCGCCATTAAAAAACGCGAATCCTCGCCACACCTCCCCGAATCCACTCCAGCGTACGTTACGAAATTAAACGCGTAATTAGACATTTTTATGGGTTACGTTGCGCTCCCTGCGACGTCATAATATTTAAGCCGTTATTTACGACGACGACAAATCACCGACCAATTCTTCGGTCTTTCCAAGTGCAGCCGACGTACCTACTCGCGAATAGACGCGAAGTTAATAATTTTTTCCCCATCTTCCAATTCCAGGGCAATCAATTAAACGTCTGGTTCGATTCATCAATCGAGTTGAAAACTCGAATGGGGTGAAAATAGGCTGCGCGATTAAATTATACGAAAATATTATTACCCGCGTTTATGGATTTTACCTAAACGACTGCAATCGAGATAAGATAATCTGTACGCGTGTTTACAAAAATTAATAAAACCATTAACCGGTCGTCGGTTAAAATGGTCGTGCTTATTTCTCGCGTAATATACGTATGTACGTATGTATTTTCGTATTCTATGCACGAACATCAAACGACTACAAGGTACAGGTATACATGTATACAAATGTAGGTAAACTATTTATAACCACTCATTATTACGCCGACTATTTCCTCTTTTTTTTTTTTTACAATCCCATAAGATGCAGGACATCTCTAATCAAGATGACGGTAAAAAGAAAAACAATTCCAGTTTCCCATTAATTACGACCATCGACTATAATCATGCTACCTTTCGTTTGAAAACCGTATTTTCTAAATGCAACGACTATATACGTACGCATTCAGGCATACGTGTACCAGTTCTCAGCACACACATTATACTTAAATGAAACCAGATTGCAAATATACGAACAGTGGTTCGATGCTGCAGCTTTTTTTCCTCCGGTACATGCTCGAAGAACCGGAAATTCGAAGCTACGATGTGGTTTTTTTACAACTCCTGTAATCGACTTCGTCATAAAAAACCAATCCAAATAATCTCGACTGGCTCTCAAACAGGCTGTTGCATCGATCATGGCAGTGGTAATACTTGCATGAATTTCAAGCAAAAATGTCAACTCCTCTTTTTCATTCAAAAGAGACATCAGTTTTTGCCACCTTTTTTTCAAACTTTTTGCAAAAAAAAAAAATTATCAGTCACTCATTTTGCCAGAAATCACAAAATCCTTTTTTTTTTAAAAAAAGTTAATTGCAAGTCACGCGCGAAAACAATCGACTTTTTGTCTGCAATAAAATCCTTCCTTGCAAGCAAAAAGTCCTCACACAAATTTTTCTGTTGCACAAGATTTTTGGTCATAATTTTTGCAAAAAGTAATCCACACGTATAGGTAATATTTTTGCTAAAAATTCGTCATCGGTGAACTTCGAAACAGAAGTCATTTCTCATGAGTTTTCTTTGAAAAAAGTCACATCAAGTTTGACACTCTGTCAAAAAGTGACTTCAAAAATTTTAGTAAGAAACATTTCAACAATAAAAAAAAAAATCAAAAGCAGCAGTACCTAATGAATCTGATAAGTAAAGGTCATATTTTATTTTTCGAAATAAATGACGTGAAGTGACATTTTGCATAATTTGTTGCAAAAATCTCATTAGTGGAGTGAAAAGCCCTCTTTGTTTTGTTTTTTCAATTTATCAACAATTTTTAGATCAAATACTACATACAAACGTGACTTTATTTAAAAAAAACAACAACAACAACACACACGCACAAACTTGTATTTCTTGCAAGTCACTATTTTCAAAATAGTTCACGTGAAATTTCATAACTTTTTGCAGAAAAAAGTCACAAGCACAGTTTCCTTGCAAGTTACTTTTTTCAAAGTAAAAATGATGTAAAACTACTTTTAGCAAGCTTCGCTACAAAAAAATCGCAATTGCCAAGCAAAAATTCATTTCTTTTCGGCTTTCTTTTTTCGAGAAAAAACTTGCAAAAAAAATTTGCAAAGACGACTTTTCGCAGAGGAAAAACGGAAAAACGTTTCTTGCAAGTTGCAAGTCACATTTTCGATAAGAATGGAGGATGACTTTTTGCACAGCTGTTGTAAAAAATTTCATTTTTCAAACGAAATGTCACGTCAAGTTCAAGAAAAGTACACCCAATTACTTGAAAAAGATGAATTTTTGAAAAAAAAGTCAAAAACTTAAATTCCTGGCAGACCTATTTTCTTCAACTTGAAAAGTGACTTGATATTTTTTATTGCAAAAAATTTCAACTTCCAAGTAGAAAGTTATTCCGTGAAGTGATCAACTGCGTAATCTGTTTCAATAAAAAATCATTTTTCGAGTGGAAAGTAACTTTGCCACTCCACTTTGACAAAAAATAAATTGCACAAAAATTACTTTTTACATGAAAAAAAGTTACCGGCGGCGTAAGGCAGCTATCTGTAGAACTTGCGGCGAAAGTCAAATTTTTTGAATGAAGTCACTTCACGTCACTCGTCGCTACCGAAACAATTCGCATAAAAGTTGATAAAAAATGACTCTTCGCAAAAAAAAAAAAAAAAAAAGGTCACAAACATGGATTTCTTGCAAATTTTTCATTTTTTTCAAATTGAATGACATTGTACTGCTCTTGAAAAACGAAAATCACTCATCCATACATCTACATTTTATCTAGAACGCAGATGATTTCACCTACGCTTTGATTACACATCAGTCATCTCTGAAATACGCGAGTAAAACCATTCGAATCATCAATCACATTAAAATTTCACGCGTATTAGTTTCATGTTTCAATGACCAGTCTCTAAATTAAATTGCGAGCGAAAAAAAAGACGCATAAATACCTTTATTCACAGACTACGACGTAAATTGACCATACAAACGCAAAAACAAAGAGAAATACGACTTAATAGATCACTGGGTCATAATCAACTTTCATTAAAAAACTATTGAAGCGCGAAATTGGACAAAAAAGAGCTCCACACTCCACGCAATCTCTCGATTACCAATCCAATCACAGATTGAGGTAGGTTACCTCTGATGGTATATGTAATCGTACCTTGGCACGAGGCGCAGCATCTGCAATGACCGATGACTATAATACAGCGGTGGCAAAACGAGGCTGTTACGGATAAAAAAATTCGCAGCAAGCGTATGAAATTGCTCTTGCTCGCATAGTACCTAGCTAGTAGCTATCTATCCAGTCTTCTCTTTGCAAAAACTTTTTACACTTCATCGCGGCCCTTTGAAAAGTTACCCGAGTATGTTTTCGTTTCGACGAGCCACCAACCCGCCGCTCGGACCTCGAGTACGAGTACGTACCTACTCTAGATAGGTAGGTAGGTTTTGCTTAACGAACTCATTCAACTAATTCGAGTCGGCGACCACCGCTCCGCGCTCCAGTCCAGAGTAAACTTCGCGCAATTATTGACGCACCGGTCTTTGCGCTCATGAACGGAATTTTAATACTCGAGGCGCCTTTTCTGCGTGTGCGTTCCGTTCGTCGTACATACAGTCTGTCGTCCGCCTCCCTCCTCGTTCTTTATCAACTATTTGCATAGCGATTTACAGTTAGATTGCAGATTAAAACGATACGGCGCATCGTGAATTTTGCCAGATGATTACGTATTAAATGAATAACCCGTCATTATGCGTCTCCTCCATCTCCTAAAGTTCCATCACCTACAACACCCCTCCGCGAGCCCCGCCAGTATTTAACTAGACTTTTTCTTTTTCTCGCGCGCTAATGTACGTAGTACGGATGCTCTTCGCGCGTAAATTTTCCAAATTAATGCGTATTTCGACTGTTGGCATTCGGGCGCAACCACAAGACCCGCAGCGATAGCAATATTTCACCACCGAAGCTCATACTAATAACATAACGTGCACTTCTTTGGTGAGAATTTAATATTTTTGCGAATATTCGACTCAACAATCTCTTGCGCCGTTCGACTGCACCAACATAAACTTTTCAAACGAGACAGACTCGAGGTATCATTAATCTTAATCTGTTCGGTATACTCGGTACAGAAAAATAAAATACAAAAAAAAATACTCGGTCGTTTCCATGGTACGAGACTTGACGAGCCTTTCTAAAATGCTTTCGTCATTTTTAATTAGAATTTTTTCCCTTTCGTTTTTTTTTCAAAACATTTTTCTCGACCGAGCGATCCCGAAGAAAAAGACAGTTGGATAAATATTTGTCGAAGAAAAACCGCTTCGTCGTCCAAATCATTACTATTTTTGTGACTACGGAGCGCTGTTTTCTTTTTTCATTACATCCACTCGTTCAGTTACAAATATGATTTCATCATTTTGTCATCTTTAAAGCCTATAGAAATTGACCTACAAAAATTACTCTGTCAAAAATACCACGTTTTAACCAAACTTTTCTCAATGAAAAGAAGCATCCGAAATTTTAAAAGATTTTATGCAAGATACAAAAAATCGAAAAGAAGTTAACCAGAGTGAGAAAACTGGATGAAAACATACCATAAAAAATCAAAACAAAAAACAAAGCAAGGGGGGGGGGGGGGGGGGGAAATACAAAATCCGCAAAAAATTTGAAGGACCCCCTCGAAATGAAATTCAAAATTGGTCAAAACCCGAAGAAATCAAAAGTTTTAACGAAATCATTGATCGAAAAAATTCACAAAACATACGAAAAACCGATCATTGCCAACCCACAAGGTCAACATCGATAATTTCTCCGCTGAAAAATCTACACAAAAAAACCACATACTATTTTCGACACCATTTTTTCTCCTCATTGTCGAGATACAAACAAACACGTGTGATAGAAAAAAAAAACCTGCAATTACTTCTGCATAAATTACCTCCAATACCAACCGACCGAGTAGTAAGTATTCGAGAATACGAAGAAGTATATCGAAATAACGACCATCTAGCAGCAAGTAGTTCTTCGAAGACGCGTGATTTTTTTTCACCAACAGCATTTTTTCAATTGGAAGAAGAACTCGAACGATGTCAAGGATACGCACAAAACGAAGACATAACATCGCTCTAATCCATAGTATTATATTTGTACGTACAAATGAACACGTACATGCTCAATATCTCAACCTAACAGATTTTCCATTAATTTCATACCGAAGACGGAGAGCACCCCCTCGCTGCGCCACGTTCTAATATATCGATCACTGACAAGAAAAATATACTCTTGTCGAAGAAGAAGAAGAAGAAAAGGCAACGCGTTTAATGTCACGTAAATGCTCGTTTATCCTTTCGTCTACAAATATATTTAAAAAGAACCCAGCGCAAACATAGATTTGTTTCATGTGGTATTTTGCTCGCTCGACATAATACAAATACACATTTATACATAAATCGTATCGTAATCGTTTGTACACCTTACAAATGGGAAAAAAAAATGTTGACAGTTTGAGAAATAACGCCACCGTACGCTACATACACTACACTGCAGATATCGTGTAACTTGGTACTTTTTTTCCTTTCCAGGACAGTCTTCGATCACCTCACACATACCTACCTACCCTATCCCAATCCACACATATCCTGCTCTGTAGGTCTCCAGGTACTGGGTGCACATTTATACTCGTATCCATAATATACTAATGTAACGATGATATGAGGTGGAAATTCAAGACGCAATCGCGTAATAGACTATAAATATTTCGTAACCGAAGACCAAGACGTCGAGAGAGAAAGAGGTATCGATAATGCAGCGGAAAAAAAACCGCATCGCTTTCTCTTTCCAAGACAGCTCGTTCGATCAGATTGAAACACGGTGCAAATATTTTTGAATGTCAAACGTAAAAAATGAAAATGAAAGCAAAAAATCGTAAAACGTAATTAATGAAAGTTTAGTACATTTACGAATGTACTGATACGCATTGCGTGCATGGAAAATTGAAAAATACACGTCATTGTCGCTGCGAACTGTGGAAATGTTTTCAGTTAGGTATACGTATGGTACCTATTCGAAGTATAACGTAACAAGACTCCCTCCCTGACCACGTTCAAAAAAAATATTAATTGTTTGGCTACCTCCTTCCTCCACATGGGCCAATCGACCGAATGGAAAATTACTAATAAATTATTTCGCAAAAAAAAAAAAAGGTAATATCGATTCATTTCAATAATTTATTGCTATGTTTTTCTAATCTACTATTTTTTTATTTTTTTTTCCAATGGAAACACCTCAAATAACTCGTAAAATACTCGATATCTCTTAAAATATGAATTATTTTGCAAAAATGATCATAAATGAAAATATTTCTCGTAAAATTTCTACTAAAAAATATCAGAATTTTTCACGAAAAATCGATATTCAGCTGGATAATTCAAAGATACAATAATACCAACCTACATCTCCTTTCGAGCACGAAAATTTCACCACACCATAGACACCAGGGTATCCGATCTACTCACCAGTAGATCAACCTAAACCACACAAACTTCTCGAGTCTCATCTTTGACGTATTTTTCGTGTACCACTGCCATATTCTTTTGACCTTACACATTTCATACGCGACTTGTGTGTTATTAGGTTGTTTCATTTCATCTCATTTTTACGATGTCCCTCCTTCTTTCCCCTCGCTTCCACACCGTATCAATTTCTACCATTCGCGCACTATGGTATAGTCGTTGGTCGGCCTAATGGAGTACACATTATTTTTTGACTTTTGACTTCCATCTATGTATCTCTACAGGCCGTATAATTTCGATTCTTACAACGCTTCCGGTTCTCTTTTCTATCATTTTATTCCCATCCAACAGCACCAGCAGCAGCATGGCTGCTAGCATACGTACAAAGTATACGAAGGAGAAAAATGAGGGTCGATGGGGCGACAGGGTGAAGTGTAATTACTCGTACACAACTACACACCGAGTAAAATCTTCGCTATATATGCTATACAGTAGAACGACACGTGTTCGCGGTGATTCGTTCTTTTTTTTTAATTTTTCTTTTTACTTATTTTTAGAATGATATTGGATTTTAACCTAGTTCGCGGCGTACGATAGGAGCTTTCGTATGATGGTCGTATGTTATCACGACGTGGCGTGGACCAATGGTTTCCATCATTCGGTTTGATTACGTAGATCGAAAACGTTAATTTATATGTACGTAACGTACGCATATACAAGTACGTAGTTTTATTTTTACTCGTTCTGCGAAGTTGATTTCACGTATAAGAAATGGGTATACATATATTATTTTTTCGATTACCAGTAAGTAAGACGAAATGTTTCGTAGAATTTTATGCAAGATTCGTAAATTTTATTTTATGCTCGGTTTATTGGATGGATACGTCTCCTTCCCTTCCAAATCGAACGAATTTAAACCATTTAAAATAAGTTGTCGAATTAAAAAATTGCAAAATTTAACAAAATAAAAATTGTAAAAAAGTCTATAGATTAGAAAAGTTTCACAAAAAAAAAACTAAATTTAAAAATATAAAAATTGATTTGAATAAAACTGGAAATAATTTCGTTTGATCATCGCACAAAATTCAGAAAATTCCCAAAATTGACGGAATAATCAAATCAAAGAAATGATGACGAATGAAAGCCTAAAAAAATCTATACTGACAAAAGTTCTAAAGAGAAAAAATTTATGAACAAAAAATGTCCAAGATTGAGGGAAAATGAAGAAATTTAACCATTTAAAGCTGCCATTGCAAAGTTCAGAACAAAAATTTGAAATTCAAAAAATTTCGAATCAAACTCAAGTTTGAAAATTGAACAAATTTTACGCTTGCATAAAATTTTTAAAAAATTGAAAATGAAAAACTTGAAAAATTCAAAAAATTCAAAATTTAGAAACTTCAAAATTTCAAAAATCAGCATAAAAAAAGTCTGAAATTGTAAAATTGGGAAAAATGAAAATACAAAGTTGAAAAAAGCGAAAAGAAAAACGAAAGATTCAACTGAATTGAAACAGAAAAAATTGAAAACTAAATTAAATTAAATGTCCAAAGTTGAAAAATATTCTAAATAAAATAGGCAAATCGAAACGAAAAATTACAGGTAAGCAAGGAAGTTGAAAGAAAAAAGTTGAGAATATTCAACAAAAAATTCGAAAAAATAAAGAAATTTTTCGAAAAGTCATCCAAGACGAAAAATTTTTTTTAGAAAAATTGAAAAATAATCTACATAAGAACAAAATTAAAAATATTCAAAATTCAAATAAATAAGACATCAACGTATGAAAATCTGAAGAAAAAAATACGAAAAATTCAGAGAGAAAATCAAAGCATAAAATTAAAAAAAAAAAAAGATTAGAAAACTTCGAAAAAATTTAAAAAATAAGAAATTTGAAAAAAATCAAAGTTCAAATTTAAACAAATACTTGTAAATTTTAGGGTTGAAAAAATCGACTATTTAGGTACTCATATTGAAACATTTTTCAATAAAAAAAAAAAAAAAAAAAAGTCAGAAGATTCGAAAAAAATCGCATGAGAAATGAGAGAGAAGGGGATCTCACAAGCACTGAAAATACTTATTGTGCAATATATAATTGAAAATTGAATTATTTAAAGCTGCTAGAAATGCTGAAATTGCACAAAAAAAAATCATAGTAAAAAATAGGAAGCAAAACATGGTAAAAAAAGTTGAAAATTCAAAACAAAAAAAAAAATGAAAACCTGTCAGATCGAATGAAAATGACATTTCAATTTTAATTAAACAGTTCCAGAATCAAAAAACAAAATTCAAGCCAAAAAAAAGTAGAAAAATTCGCGATCACTGTAATTTCTTCACGAAAATCCAAAATTTAATTACAAATCATGGACGACTGCAAATTCAATTCCATAGAACGTAAAAAAAAATCCACCCAAAATAATAATACTTCCACTCTCGAAAATCCTCCCCGTTCGCACCCCACAAATTGAAACCCATCTTCAACTTGGCAATCAACTCACCTGCTCTTCCTCGCACTTCCCCACCTTTTTCGAAAAAAGATCACCAGCATACCGACTCAGCCATCCAAATTTCACCTTGAAATCGCTCGACGCATCGGTCGTGATTCACGCACGCAAAAAAATACTCATCACGCTTCAATTCTGTAATCGCCTGTACAAAAATACTTTAGCCGTGTCATCAACATACTCCAGAGTCTAGTCATTGGACACTGGTCACTAGACAGGGGGCGGGAGAGGGGTATACAACAATCGTGTCTATACATTACGTATACTCGATAAACCAAATACCTTTTCCCGTCCACATCCATAAACCACACACGTTACGTATTACGCACACAGTAAAAAAAAAAAAAAATGATAAATCATATCAGCTGAAAACGACACCATGGGCAATCTCGAAGCTCTGTACCCTGGACGTGAGATACGTATACCCGACACCTTATAATTTCACACCGAGGAGCAACAATAGAGATAGCCCACGCTACGCACGTACGTATCATCGAAGACACCGATGCGACGACGCGCAACGTAAGCGTATTCAGTCGCTCGTTATTTGCACTCCACGTGAAACTACGTCTCGTCTCTTCTCGCCTGTGCCTTATCAAACTCCGAATCAGAACACTCCGCAGTCGCCAAAAATGAAACCACCACCGGGGCCAGCACCAGTCTCCTTAATCACTCAAATTTCAAGATCGCAATCAACCCAAAATGTACGACGAGAAAAAAAACGCCAACATCGCCTAGCGCGAATAAAACAAAAAACCGGTTACACGCGATTATTTAGCTCGACAACGCGACACGACGGCAAAATAGGCAAAAAATTACAGCATCCTTATCGTCGCGTACTATCGCACATGACGATAATTCGATACTCGCACGAACACCTACGATCGCATCGCACAACTTTACATAATTATGGTAATTCGCACAATAACCAAAAGCAAAATCGAGAGGAAAAAACGTACCGATACACACACACACACACACACACACACACACACACACACACACACACACACACACA
>FIZT01006525.1:0-12926 GCA_900065295.1 Paracoccus marginatus
TAAATATAAGCCCAATTTTCAACTACCATAAAATTCTCAGTTTCAGTAAAATCCTCGACTTTGGGCCAAGCTCCCAATTTTTGTTGAATTTTCAATTTTTTGAATTATTTGTGAACTGTTGATTTTTTGTAAAATTAAATTATCAATTTTTGCGATTTTTTTTTAAATATTCAATTTTTCTTGAATTTTTTTTTCGTAGAATTTTTCAATATAAGCCCAATTTTCAACTACCATAAAATTCTCAGTTTCAGTAAAATCCTTGACTTTGGGCCAAGCTCCCAATTTTTGTTGAATTTTCAATCCACCAAATATTTTCAATTTTTGTGAAACTTCAATTTGTCCCATAATATGTTGGTAAGATTTTCAAATTAATATTTTGCAGAATTTTGAATCCTCGTAGTCGTAGAATCTGTGTAGTTAAGCTCCTCACAGGGTCCATATCCATGTAGAGCCAAACGGCTGTAAACGGTGAGGTTAAATGAAAAAAAAATCAATCTATTCTTCATGAGGCTTTTACAGGATTTTCAAGTAATTTGGTCAAAATTTTGAAAAAAAAATCTGTCATCCTAAATTTTCAATTTTTTTCAATTTCTGCAAAATTTCAATTTTTTGCTAAATATTGCCAATTTTTTTAAATTTTCAAATCACGTTATTTTCAATGTTCAAATTTTTTTCAGATTTTGAAAAAAATTTGCTCATCTTGAAATTTAAAAAAATTTCAACTTTTGCTGAACATTAACATTCCATTCAAGAAGTAAAAAGAATTAACTGGTTCAAAAAAAAATAATAATTAGGCATTATATGCACGTATGTATTTTTACGAAATTTATTTTTAATCCTTGCCAGACACGAAGCTGAAAAAAACATTTCACACCACATTCGAGCCCGTAAAAATTCTCACTTCGATTATTATGGTACACTTACATCAAAACGCCCAACTCACACCGCCAGTGCGATTCACAAACCGAACTCATGCCATCGCTCGCACAAGATCATTCCGCGCTCGTGCATTTGATATATAAACCGCTGATTTGATATCAAAAACGATGAAAGATTACACATTTATAGAGCCTAAAGGTACGGGCACGTGTTGGAAAACCTCTTGTAGCCGTTTCACTTCTGTAGCCCATCTCCGACCACAGCGAAAAAGAACAAAGAGCACCTCGGCTCGTGCATAAAAAGTATACGCACGTAAGAAAGAGAAAAAACCCCATCGTCGTATCCTTCAAATGCGCATCTCTATACAAAGAGTGCAGCAGCACGACGTCGTATAGTATGTAGACATTTATACGCTCTAGAAAAAAAAAAATGACCACGAATCATAAATCAGTATTTCTGTGTCTACGCACATCTATACCTACATACATTACACTGTACGTTCGATCAATAACTGAAAGGTACTCTAATGCGGCAAATACGCGTGATATTTTGGCTAGAATATGTACGTCTACGTATAAAAAAAAGCTAACATAATGGACGAAGAATAGAGGTCGAAAAAAAAATAAAGGAGAAGAGATGATAAATACGTATTATCAAAGGGATTACAAATCGACGTTAAAATATTTAGATATTAGCAATAGCAATAGCAGAGCTACCATAGATATATTCTACAGATCAAAAATACACTGCATCTCGGGCGCACAGTTCGAACCCCTAAACAGCTGCTGTCCACGTTGCCCATATATACGTACCTAACGCAACGCACGCACCCTTCCTCCAGGTGCCAGCTAAAGAATCCGTTTGTTGACCAAAACCTACCCCGAACTTCTTCGCTCGACGCTGACCTGTGGTAAATCCGCACCGTCCTATCGAAGGAATCGCCAGTGTACCCAGGGTCGACTATCATCCCCCTGTCGATTACAGTACACTGTGCATTTCCTATCGGCGTATCGAACGACTATAAAACACCATGGCTACTTTCCGTTTTGTGCGGCCTGCTTGTGTATAAAAAAAAAAAGAGAAAAAGAAAGAAAGAGTGTAAAACCTTACAAAATGTAGATACCTTCGCGCTGACCGAGAGTTAAAACTAACTCTCCGGGTTTTTTTGCTCGATTTTATTCGATTTCTTTTGTTGGCACAAAAACTACCCTAAAATAACCGTACTTTAGGCCTTAAAGAAGCGTGCACAATAAAATATACTATATCTTTTACACCGCAACGGACGCGGACGTGGACATTGAAAAATTCTTTTTATTGGTTTCTTTTTAATTCCGCGCCTCGAGTATTGATGTCTTATTACGAAATTTATGCGTTTTACCCGGAATCCCTCCGAGTATAGTACGAGTTCGATTGTTAATTTCGCCATGGACGTTGGACAAGTCGTTCTCGGCTGGAGTTAAAAACGCAGACTGCGTTTTTTCCATCCGCCTATTTACTTCTGCTGCTACAGTTTTCTACGTACTATCGATCATCAATTTTGATTGAAAAGACTAGACAGTGCTGGTCATCGTCGGCGCTGCTGCCAACGAACGCGTCCGACGCTAAAACCTTTTTCTATACTCATATCCTGCCGGGTATAATTTAGAAAAAAAAAGAAGAAAAAATACCAGGAAAGTGGTAAATACGCACTCGAGAGTGTATAGACAGACGTAGACGTGGCAGGTACTATGAAAAAAAACACTGAAAAATCGAATTTCAACTTCGAAGAAACGTATCCCTATCCCTATACACGAGACAAACGTGTCATATCGTAATAAAAAGAAAACTAAAGATGGCCAGATATGGTGGTATGTTTAATAGCGCGCTAAATTCTTCTCCAGTGACGGGTGCTTCTCTATCTTTATTAAATATCTTCGCAGCTTATCCTTCGCAGCGTTTATATATAAAACCAATACGCAAACAAACCGTCGAGCTGGGGCGTCAAAAAAAACGCTTATCTTAAATCTAAACAGCGTAATCTTCGCGAACGATTTCATTAACGCGAGAGAATTTTCCGCACGTAATTTTCAATCTGGCTGGAAAAAAATTATGGAGTCGAATCGAGGGTGTGGACTATAGCATACGCGAGAGGAACACAACGTTTCACGCGTCTAAACAGCCATTCTTTTAATAGCAACCCCTTTTTTTTTCCTTCATTACCCCAGTATTACGTACGTATTGAAGCCGGCCTACACGTCTCTCGTATAACTCTCGTTTCGTAATTTCAAAAACCATCGCACCTATTTAAGGTTTTTTTTCACGTATACGCAAACCGACATCGGCAGCGAACGCCAACCTCTCGAACGTACCAGGTATCCGAAGCGTGAAAAAAAGCCCCGAAATTAAAAACTACTTTGGAATTGGAAACGCTTTTTCAAAAGTCATTGTTGATACTTGAACCTACTAGAGGAGAAAAAAAAAATTCCGAAGTCATCGCCGAAAAATTATTTTCACCAGGACGAGGACTAGGCTCGTATGAAAAGTTTTTGTCGTTTTGGCAAAACTTCATCGATCATCTGGCCCCGCACAAAATGTCAACTCATACAAATCCGCCAACGTACCTATAAAAAAGATGATGGAATTTACCGCAGCAGCGACGTTTCCTCTATTCAAAAATATATTATAGAAGGCGAATTCTTATTTTTTTTTCCTGCTCCTTTTCGGCCGCGTCGAGTCGAATATAAATAAACAAATACATAACAAAATTAAAGTATCATTCGTTTGATTTTTTCGAAAAGTTATTCTCATTTTTTTCCCTTCTTTCGTCGTTCCTAATGCAATATTTAGGGTAAAGTTAAAAATGCGGCGCGGTTCGCGTGGGTGATCATTCATGTTTATTGACAACCTTATAATAAATTGCGTTTTCAACTAGAATAAAATATACAATATCTAGGGGTTCTTAGAAGAAATTCGAACATGTATAAGGGTTTTTTAAAAAGTTAATGTAAAAAAAAATACGTATACGATTTGACTGAATCGTCGTGGTTGCGAAACGTCTTTTCCTATGATGGGTCAGAACGTTTGGTTCGTTTCTTTCATGACGCACGTATCGTTCCTAGATATCTTTCTTTGATTAAAATCGAATTTCTTCGTTTGTATTTTATTGATATTATGCGGGTATCGGGTGAGGAAACTTTTCTCATTTTTTGAAATTAATTTTCTACAGAAAAATATGACTATTTGAGTACGTTCAATTGTGATAGGTACGAGGAAGGAGGAGGGATTATTTGAAAATTTCGAATAAAATTCATCTTAAAATATTTTAAAAGGTTCTCAAGCGAATTTAACGGGTTCAACCTGTAATCAAAACTGGTTCGAACTGGTTTCAGGACGAAAATATTAATTTAAGGAGTTCGAAAACCTCGTCAAAGGCTTCAAATCACATCAATATTCGAAGAAAATTTTTTTTCAACCAATGAACCCGATTTGGAAAATTTTTTATCACCTAATTAAAATTAGTCAAATCGCAATTGGCTAATTCTACATCAAAACGACTATTTGACCTTCGACTCTCCAAATTTACTCAAAATTTTTCCAAGGAATCTTTTCAGCAGTCTAGTAAAAGGATCATCAAGTACATAACACGTGGTTTTCACTTTTTCCAAACAAAAATGTCCTAAGTTTGGGGCCTATGGAGCACCGAAAGGTCTGATACGAAAACTGAGCGAATTTTCGTACTCAGCACCCTAAAAAACATTACAAATGATATGTCACACGTGTTTTTGAATTTTTTAGAATTTTGCCACTATTTTGGTGGCTGGTAGGGGGGGGGGGCGGCTGAGAGGTCGTATCAAAAAAATTACTAAAAATTCGAGCTTGGCGGTATCGAAAACCTAACAAACGATATGTCACATCAATTTTTATTTTTTTTACAATTTTGAGCAAAATGGAGGACCCCTGTGCTCCCTGGGGCTGTCGAGATTCCATTTTGAAAATTAATTGGTCGAAAAAAACACACAGTAGGTCTCTTCGTAGTAATTTTTCAAATTTTTAAACGGTAACTTTGAATTTTGGTGTTCATTTTGAAAAGCCAATTTTGGAAACCACTGAACCAGTTTCACAAAAAGCAAACCATTCCAGATCAAGCAAGAAAGCCTAATTGAAACGCATATTCCACAAAAAAAAACATCAAAGGGATAGTGAAACATTTCAAAATTAAATTTTAAAAAAAAGTTATCAATAAAAACCTTTTTACGACCACTTCTAAAATCCCTGCGGTGGAACTAACTTTATTTTCATCAGAATTACATTGAAAGAGTTGCCAAGACCAAAAGATTAATAAAATGCCGTTGATAAGATATGTAGATAGGCATTCATTCGAAAGAAAAAACAGAATATAAAAAAAAACAACCTCGTCAGTAAAAATATTGGGACGAAAAAAGACAAAAAAAAAAAAAAAAAAATTGAATTTCCGAATGAAGACCGTTTACATTTTAAACGAAAAACACGAAATCAGTCGTTGAACAAATCCAATCTTTTATAAAAATATAAATGAAAAGCTGGACCATGAAGCACGAAAAAGGCGAGAAGGCGAAAAGGCAACTTTTCAAACACGTGAAAGGATTGGTTGAATTGAATTTAGTTTTGAATTACAAACAGTTTTTTTATTCGCGTTTACGCTGACGGTTTGTATTTTATTTTCGAGATAGGTTCATTTTTCTTGCCAGTCCTCGCCGGTGAAAAGATTTCGCCTTCGGTTCACTCTGCGGTTTACTGGTTTTAATATCTGCATGGCAACGGTATCATTTATTATATCGGCCATTTTGATACAGCGGTATAGCTCGAGCTCATTTTCAAAAACACTGGGTCGAATAGAATAAAAGAAAAAGTTTCACGATTTTCATTTTCCCAACTACTCTTACGTCGTCCAAAACTAAACTTATGTAGGTTTCAGATGAATTGAATATTTTTCTAAAAAAAATAACGCCGCATTTAGGAAAAGTTTGGTACTGACGTCGGTGCGTGATGCATATATACAGAAGGCTGTTATGAGTATAAAAATTACTTGTCACAAATACACGACATACATATATCCACGACGAGCGATAGGTCTATTATTATTAAGAGACTGGCGAATCGTTGCTTTGGCCGACTATAGTACAACAAAAGGGTCAGATTAGTACGACAGTATATTCTTACACGGGTATGCATTTCCTATGTTCTTTTCACCCTCGCGATACCTTTTTAGCATGGATCTATTTTGGAAAAATTTTCCGTCGTCGTAGGTACTGCATTTTTTTTTCTCCGCTAAAAATCTGCACAGTCTAAAAAGGTTCGCTAATCCGATCGCGGGTAGTCTTCGCATAAAAGAAAGATCTTTTGATTCTTCTAGTGGGCATTTTTTGGTCAAAAAACAGGAAGCCGATAGCGCACGCTTCATGTAGTCTTAACGATGAATGTCGAGTCTTCATTCAATATAAAAATACCACCCCTTATTGTATTCTGGTATTTTGTAATAAAAATATAATAAAAGGGATTTAGACCGTGGTCGAGCACGTGAATAAGGTTACGGTTTAGACGTCGCACGCTACCTATAACATTATCGGCTACGCCAGATTAAGTATATTTTGTAGGTGGAATAAGATCGTTATTGAAGTAGACATCGTCGTCGTAGTTAAAAAAATACTAATCTCGGTTCTATCGGCGTGTTTCTTAAACGCGACTATTGAAATGGCGGTGTGCTTGACGTTGTTGGGCAGCTTGATTGTTGACGGTACATAATTCAAAGTAGCATGAAGTAATGATTATTAATTGATAGTAATAGAATGATATCACATGCAAATGCATTACTTAGCCTGAAGTAACTCTTAACTCACCTGTAGAACTAACTTCCCGACTTCGGACCATCTTTATTGAAAATTGAACAATCGATCAGTGGTCTTCCTTGGGTCTTCCGAGTTCCGATGATCAGAGCATCTAGGAGCATCGCAAAAGAAATATAGAAATGGCTTATTGCCCATCAAGTATGAAAACGGTAACACAGTCATAACTGCACACAAGCATAAGCTAAACATCGATTAAGAGGAAACAAACGTTAATTTGAAATTAGATTTGACAATTAATTAATAAAGTTTAGTTTAACACAGAACTAAACGATTCAAATTAATTTTTGTAAATTTTGCTTTATTTGTGTTGCCAAGTTTACAACGACAAAATTACCTGAATTGATTTGCAACACTGTTTAAAATTGTTTTTAACCAATCAAAAAGAAGAATTGAGCTGACGTCACACTTTGGCGCTGCACATAAAATTTCAACCATTTTGTTCCAAGTTGAATTTTTTTTTCAAAATGGTGATGAAGCTGAAGTTTTAATAATTTTGTTTGAAGTTCTGATTAATGTTTGTAATTATGTTATTAACGTATGAAAAATGAAGACCATAGACCCTTGAATATGATCACATTAACGTCACTAAATACTTACATGTGTCGTCGTACTAAGGGCCGGTTTTTCAATTCCCGGGTTAGGCGCTAACCGACTGTTAAACACTTAACTGTCGATTCTGATTGGCGGTTAAGCACATAACTGTCCGTTAACTCCTCAGTTAATTTTTAACTGAGCATTGAAAAACCGGCCCTTACTAGTTACTTGTTGTAGTTTCAGATTCAACGTACTTACAATTCTTAGTTTGATCATGCAATCCGAAGTTGAGAACCGGAATCGGACAAATTTTTGTTCTGATGCTTCTAAATCCGAAGGGATAAAAGTGGAAAGGTACTTGATGAACTCAGATTTGGGATTTCAACTTACATACAATGAATTTGATGCGATGCAAATCAAGTTATGAAATCATCACAGAGTGTGAGATTGAACATCGGAGCCGGAGTCGAGCATCGGTGAGTAAACTTCAACTATAAACTACATTTGATTCCGTTTATTGCTTACATTATGGATTACAGAATCTTGTTATTTATCTTGGTATTAATATCGTTAATTTAATGATCAATTTATTAGTAATCTTGTCTCCTCGTAAATCTACAGCTACCACCGAACACCGCAACGATGTGAAGAAAGTGTTATCAATCCCATCGAGATCGCAATCGATTTAGTTTTCACTCCTCGAAGCTATACACCTGCCCATACGTAAGTAATCCGCTGTATAAATATCTTAATTTCGAGTGATTCTCCCCTATCTGTAAAAACGTAATATCTATTCATCATCGCGTTAATACACTTGTTAAAAAACACTCTCGTTGATGGTTTTTTTTGTACGGTGCACGTAGAGATACAGTTAACACATACGCGTACCCTCGTTGAAATATTATTTTGTAGGGCACGAGAGTTATTTTTTACACACGCGGTTTCTTTGAAAAGATTTTTAATGCAAGGGGATGATGAAAGGTTACAGGTTACAGATTAGTCTGCAAATTCATGCCTTGTTACCACTTTGTAAGTAGTATCGCGTTGCACCCTTTAACACTTTTTAACGCCAAGGGGAATGTTTTTTTCAGAGGGTTATTTTTTTCACCGACAAATACCTCGGCTAAATGACACGTGTCGGTATTCAAGAGGGTTCGGTTTTTTAGGGTCGGCTGTAATGGAATGAAAAAAATAGGGTAAGTGCGTACAAAAAAGCCTCTTTTAGCAAGTGAACCGAGCGGGGTACGTGTATTACCTGTCTTGAATTTACATAAGTTTACTTTCGGTGAGTAATAAAAACCCGTACGAAAGGGAAACTGTTAATATACGGTCCAATTATATGTAATAGGGTCTATGAATGAAGCAGGTAGACGTGTTTAAAAAGATGAATAAAAAATGGTCGCGTCTATGTACGTAGTCGTACCTAACGATAAATTTGAATCACTCTACCTTTTTTTCGTGTTTTTTCAGCGAAGTACCTGAAATGGTGAATTAGAAAAATCATCAATGCGCTGTATTGGATCGTGACTTCGGCTAACGTTTTGTAACTTCATCGACTACATTTTCTGTGTACATTTATGCAGCGACAAACCTGCAGTATTTGGCATGGCTCGTCGCAGAAAACGCTTACACGCCCCGACCGAAGATTCGACGACTGCGAAACGATTGCAGGGGTGTAGATATAAATTGAAGTAGGTATTTGAACCGAATGTTAGCTAGAAGGGTGAATCGGTGGATATACGCTGATGACTCACCCTGCAACACTGACCCTTTGCGGTCACTTTAAGCATTTTTCAAAATGAAGAAAAACCTCTCGACTGTTTTCCAGGCTCATCTTGTCTCCTGCTTTTCGTGTGCGTTGCTGGAAAACAATCCGGTCGACGTGGCGCAGCGGCGGCTCGCATAATGTTGGGCGATTTTTTATATCTTTCGAAACGAGTTGACGAGCTTTCGGGTGCGAACTGCGTGGCCTTTTTTTTTCTCCTACGCCGTACCGAAAGGGAGACGTGTTAGCGAGGGCGTTTAATGAACGTTAGGTACTTTTCGAGAGCACCTACCGTACCCTGGCGTAGTGTTGGTTGTTGTTGGAAAAGTTATTGTAATCCGAGTACGTTGTTTAATCAGCTGTTTCTTTTTGTGCAAAAAATTGCCTCGTTTTTAGTAGCCGAATTTTTCTTTCTGAAAATAAAATAACGGGCCGTCGTCGGCAAAAGTTGAGAATCAAGTTCGTGGTTCGTTAATGGTTAGAAAATTCGGCTCAGCTGCGATGCTTTTTTTTCTCTCCTCAAGATTAAATACGAGGTAAAAATTTTCTCAACGTGTGTTTCACACAGAGCTCCGGATAGGAGGATGAAAGATCGAAGTAATTTGGAATTTCGACCGTACCACCAATACACCAATACGTGTCAATTCAAACAAAAGTAAATATTTCCACCACAATGAACCCATATTGGTTGATCGAATCGGCGAGTAAATTTTTCATCTCTGTACCTTTATAGATTTATATAACGGTAATACGAATCCGGCATTGCGGTCACAATTGGCAAAAATAATCCGTTCCTATTGCGAACCGGGACGCCGAAAATACATCCAAGAATCGAGAGAATCCTTTCTGCGGAGGAGAAAAAAAAAGTATAGCACTAAGTACGTATCTTAATAGAGTAACACCCGCCGACACCCACAATAGCAGATGTTATTGTTGCAGACGAAATAAAATGCCATGTAACCATATTGTCCGGCATTGTCCACGTACAGTATTAAGTCGAATTCGAATCGCTAATGACCAGTTCCTTCCTATTTCCGCGGTGCGGATTTATACGCGCAGAAAAAGTCTTCGGAATAATGGAAATCGTTATTTTCGATTTGAATTGAATGCGAAAAAGGCTTTGTCGAATTGTATTTTAGAATTGTTTCTGACCGTTGGTCTTTTTAATTTGAAGGCTTTCTCGGTGACCTCCTGGTGAGCCATATATTGCTCAGCCTTATAGAATACCCGAGTACCCGTCTGATTTAATAGGTTTTTACCGCGTTTTTGTAATACGAGGTTCGAAGGCGTGAATATTTGCAGCGTGATTTTTCGCGAATTTCATGAAAAAATCGTACGCATGTACGTCCGTTCGGTGACATTTTTCTCGGCTCGCTTTGTAACACTATCTCGCGTATAGGAATTTGTTATTTGAGATCTGTTCGTGTACGCGCTTTCGAGACTCGATGTTTTAATTAAACATCGCATCGCTGCTTCGTCAGTTTGGTACCATACTAGCTACGAATCTAATATACGCTTGAATTTCGTTACAAAGCGTCGTCGATGCCATGCCATACAGTACGGAGTAGCTCGCGATATATTTTATCGAAAAAGCATTTACGCAACGACTTCTACGCGCGTCGTGTAATAAGTAAAATAAATCGCAAATCTATAAAAATTGGAATCCGCCAGCGTTGACGTTAAAACTCGGTGATTTCCTATTTTAATCAAAATGTCTGGCGTGTTTTTCTTTTCGCTGCAAACACAATTTAGCAGCTTCGAATTTTTTCAATATTGCGAATCTCTACGTACATTTGACTTTTTGCTCGCCTTTCGCCATCTTTCATATTATCAATTTTACCGAAATCTGTTCAGCCTTCGGCTTGCGATATTAATTTTATCTCGATGTCGTTTTGCGGTTTTTATTTGCGATGCTTCTTGCATGCTCTCGTATATATGTAGCGAGGGTTTCTTTCATTTTTTTTCCCACATTCGACGAGGGTTTCGAGTAATTGCTTACGAGATAGTATAGGCTCGTTGTCAATATTCTGTACGGATTTGCGTCGCTCTAGGATGAAGTTTATAAAAAATTCCAGCACGAAATTAAGAAAAGAGTTTCATTAGGGGAGAAACTCGTTAGATTTTCCATCCTCCAAGTTTTCTTTTTTTTTCAAATTAATTTTTCTCTTTAAAAAGGCACATCGGAAACTAGAAAATGTCCCTTTTCAAAAATGAGCTCGTCTGTTGTCATTTTCACTCGGAATATTTTCTAAACATCTATCAATTTCCAATGAATGATGTATGTTATCGCAGGGGCCATCATCATCTTCCATAATAACTACCCATATTTATACTCCCTTTAACACATCCCACTCTGTCGTACACATATCGTAGTTTTATTCGCAAATTAAACATTATACAGTCTACCGGCCACGAGTACAAGACCCATCAATAGGTCGCTGCCAATGTCCGTACATTTCCACCTAGCACACTATATAATTTTTATTGTTACAGTCGCGTAAGGCCGCGCTGTCAACAGTGACCCGACGAGCGATACCAACGCAAAGCACGTATTGTGACGTTTCCAAGTGATTTTTTCAAATGATAAAAGGTCTAATTCAGTTGCGATCATCTCGCCACCGCCATGCCACTCCAACGCCAATGACCCAATATACAAATGTCGCAGTCGGCTTTTATTTAATAAACTACCAGAAAATACATACATATACCTACTGGTATAAGTACGTAAGACGGAAAACACGACGCCTGAAGAGTATCCGAAGCCTATTAAAATTACTTTTTCCCTCTCGCTTTCTAATATCTCTTGACCGTAGATTTATACCTACTTCATGTAAGTGAACTCTTTCATCGCGTTGTGGCCAAGTAAATCTTATTTTCGTCCGGTACTTTTTTCTGTGATTTTCGTAGTATCCGAAACTTTAATACGTTGTCGAGAAATTATATTATGTACATATTATGCGAAGCTACTCTATGGAAGACCTTAAAGTAATTTTTTTACTCCCGTCAAGACGCTAGGATATTCTTTTTGCGTGTAATTTTATTACTTGAGAGCTCGAGTGACCTTGTATACCTACGTAGTCGAAGAAAATTCGCCATCTTTTTTCTCATATCTATATGTATAGTCGTACGTCGAAGTGTGTGAGAAAATTAGATTTATAAAGCCCAAGAGCGCGTCGTATTGTAAGGAATTTTTCTTCATCTATTAAATTTGCTGGTGTGACGTCAGTGATGATATTAAACACTTTTACCAAAGATGGAAGTTGGTGAAGAATGAGTATCTACCTAGATATAGTATTTGGTAGAATATAGAGCAAATTTTTGAAAAAATGGAAGTCTTTCCCCGTCCCAAAAATTGAAAAATTGATGGAATTGAGAAAGTAACACTTTTGCAAAAATTCAAAATTTAAAATAATTCTCAAAATGATATTTTTTGACTGAAAAAAAAAATTAAAAAATTACACAAAGGCAGGTGACAACGATGATTTTTATGAAATTATTTCGTTCTGAGGTGTGCAGAAAATCGTATGGAAGGATTCTCAACTCGCCTACCCCCTCCCCTCCTCTGTGTCCTTTTTGGTGAAAACATGAGTAATCGATATACTGATTTTCGCATAAAATTCTCATTTAAACTAGTTTTCTCCCTCCTTTGACCGGCGTGACTGCAAACCTATCCCTATTCAATCGCACTTGAGATTCAAAAACTTTCGAAAAAATTTGGATTTTCAAAAAAAAAAAACTCATTTTAAGAAGATTTATCCGAAAGTAGCCTAAGCCTACTCCATTCTACCGGATGCCCGGTTGATTCTGCCCCCCCCCCCACCCCTAATGACATTTTTGATGAAAACTTCGTAGGTTGGCAGTTCTGACCAATGTAAACAGATGGC